>RJWJ010021179.1:0-28182 GCA_004363605.1 Indri indri | reverse complement strand
GTGAGCCACCGCGCCCGGCCTTTTTTATTGTCGTATTCTTAATTTTTGTTGTTGAATATTTTTGATCCATGATTGGTTGATTCCACAAATGTGGAACCCACAGACATGGAGGGCTGACTGTAGTTCTAACTAACACTGAATCGGTATTGCGATTCGGTCCATTTTTTTCCATTTTGGGTTTTGTTTCTCATTGTGCAAGAGGCATTTTGGGTAATAAAGTATACCCCTTATCCATGGTTTCACATTCCATGGTCTCAGTTAAAACATGAAATGGAAAATTCCAGAAATAAACAATTCATAAGTTTTAAATTGCTCGCTGTTCTGAGTAGTGTAACCAAATCTCCCACCATCTCGCTCCATCTCACCCTGAGCATGAATTGTCCCTTTGTCCAGAGTCTCTGCTGTATGCAGCACCCCACATTGGTCACTTAGTAGCCATCTAGGTTATCAGATTGACTGTCACTGTATCTCAGTGCTTATGTTCAAATAATCCTTATTTTACTTAATAGTGGCCCCAAAGCATAAGAATAGTGATGCTGGCAGATGATTATAATTGTTCTAATTTGCGATGTTATTGTTGTTAATCTCTTACTGCACCTAATTTATAAATTAAACTTTATCATAGTTAGGTATGTATAGGAAAAACATAGCATATGTAGGGTTTGGTACTACCTGCAGTTTCAGACACTTGGGGTCTTGGAACAGATCCCGTAAGGATATCGGGGACTCCCATATCTAGCACTGGCCACGCAGAACCACTTCATCACTGAAATCAGTTTGGAGACTCAAAGAGCTGGAACCCTGGCTGACCGTCAGTCGGGGTTTGGAATACCTGCCCTACGTTCTTGGGTCCTCTGTACCTTCAATGTGTTTAGAGAACAGTATATGTGGACACACCCTAGAGCTAAAGCCACTGAACAAAAGGAACTTTGAGACTTTCCATTTATGAGATTGAAGGTACATGCATCATGGGCTTTCAACGTAAGAATCAGCTAAGTGAGACAGAAAAGAAGGCAGAGGAATGACTGTGCGCACACCTTTTAGGGAAGGTGCAGGAACTTGCGCACCACGTTGCCACAGCAAGGCATGTGGTGGTTAAGCAATCAGGACAAGGGTCTCACTCCTCTTCCCTCTGCAGTGTGGATGGCGGGGAGCTATTCGACCGCATCATCGATGAAAACTGCAACTTGACCGAGCTTGACACCATCCTGTTCATGAAGCAGATCTGTGAGGGGATACGGCACATGCACCAGATGAACATTCTCCACCTGGACCTGAAGGTAGAGTGTGTTTCGCATTGTATGAAACGCAAGCCTTTCCCAACCCCCAGTCAGTGGGCCCTGGCAGATAGTCCCAGCTCGAGAAATTTGTACTGTCACTGGTTACATTTTCAGGAATTAATATAATTTTGGATTCTTACCCTCATCTCACTCTCAACTTGTCTCCCCCTAATATTTTCATGCCCCATCTTTAGGGGACACTGTTCAGATTCTTGTAACTTGACCATGTTAAAGAAATCTGCATGACGGGTTTCCCTAAACGTTTAGAATTAAAACCACCACCACCAGCAGCGCAATGGTCTGTGGCAATCCCTCTCATTGTCAGGATCAGTCGGTGGGAGGATTTTAGCTAACTCAGAATTCCCTAGTGGTGGCCGCCCTTTCCGGATCTCCAAGAATCCCCAGCACTCCAACACTTTCCTAAGGTCTTCGGAAGCTCTGGACTTCGGGCTTATTTTTTCCACGGGCTTGCTAGACCGTGGAGTAGAAACCCATGGAGAGTGGACTAGAAGGGTGGGCTGAATGCTGCAGAGCAGAGAGGGCGGGGGGGCGGGGGGGCGGCGGCGCGTGGCACACGGTAGAACGTGCACTGAGAAGCCCAGCTGCCTCCCCGTCTCCCTGTTCATTGCCTCCTCCTTCTTTACCCCTCTCTCACGAAGTCCCTAGAATTGGACAGTACATAGTCCCAGTTATAACCAGTAAAAGACCCTTTCTCAGTAACCCTGACCAAGTCTCATATTGGGACAAGCATCATAAAGCACATCTTCTTGTGTGGCTCGGTCATTTGCTCATTTCCCTGTTTGCACAGCATGACAGCGAGGTAAAATATATATTCTCCATAACATCCTATCTATTGCAAGTCACCAGGGGTTGCACAGTGAAATAAATTTAGCCTCCTTAAATAGGTTTCCATGCGCCTCTCTTCCTATAACTTGGCTTCTCTCACTGTCTTGATTTACGTGCCTTGTTTTTCCCATTTGCTTTTGAGCAGGAGGAGCACAGGGGGAAGTGGTATATAAAATAACAGAGTCAGAGGTTAGAAATCATTAGCAAGGCCCTTGGCTATGAACTGAGTTCGATAATGCACGTTTTCATGGAGCATTTTCATTGCGTGCAGATATCCCTGAAGGGATTTCATTGGCAACGGGAGCTAGGAGAGGACCTGTCGTAAGTCAAATGACTCCATATGTGGCTTCGTGACGTTGACTGAGGACTCGCGATAGGCAGTTTTAGTTATGGCTTGTAAGGAAGATAATAACAAAGGTGACAGCTGGATGGGCCGTTAAGGAGTAGCTTTTCAGAAAGCTCCTTGTAAGGAAAAGGGCCAAAAATATTAACAGTACTTGTCACTCTGTGGGAGAGATCAGAGGTGATTTAAAAATGTTCTCCTTTATATTTTTCAGTTTTGAAAATCTTATTCAATGAACATTGTTTAATTTCATAATTATAAAAAAATTATTGTCTTTTTCAAGTGCCCTCAAAGCTGTTTCTTCACATTCTGCAAACCAATTTTTTGATGCCATAGTATTCCTCCACAATTGGACAGCTTTATACATGATCAGTTATTCAAGCATGAAACCAAATGTTCCTACATAGTACTGCCTTCTCTACAGATGGCTTTTACTCACAGACATCCACTTTAGATATTTTAGAAAACGGCTTCCGAAGGTATTCTGCCCATCCTAAATGGACTATTGAATATTGATGAGGAGACACTATGCATTTCATAAAATGTCTCTGAGTTTCTGATAGCATTGGAACCTCTCTTCCACCCAGACAGGTGGCGGGGAGGTCCGTGACCCCATCTTAAGGCTGGGGGCGCTAATGGCCCCAGCTTTTAAGGAAGAGTTGGGCCTGGAATTTGAAAGTTCTTGACTCTTCTTTGAAAACTTTACTTCTCTTTTATGATTGACCTTGACTTTAAATCAAATCCCTGAATTTCCCCAGACCTCAGTTTTTCTACCCCAATAAACGCAGGTGCACTCGTAAGATGTTCTGTGAACACCAGGCAGCACTGCTTCCTGCTTTCTCCCCTGCACCCCGAGACTGTCAGATTGGCAAAGTCCCGCCAGAGTCTAACGCCAGGGGAAAACTTAGTCAAGGGCTTCAGGCATTGAGGCCGATCTCAGCGCGACCCTGGAATTACCAACCAGGAGAGAAAAGCCTTCCTTTTGTGCACAACTTTCCCACGGAGAAAGCACGGAGAGAAACGCTGGCGGTCGGAACGTTCGCGTTATGGTGCTTGCTCGGTGTGGTGTTGAAATGAATCGGCCATTTCTCTTGGAAGTCATAAGTCTTTGGGAAAATATTTCTCCAAGAAGGGGACATTCATGTTAATAATTTTAGGGGGGCAGATGGCAGGTCCGAGCTGGCCTCCACCCATCCGTTTGGAAAGTTCTGAATCAGCCTCCTTTTCTTTCTTCCCTCAAGGAGGCCTCTGCCTGAACCCGTGCCGCGTGGTAAACTGCGAAACCAGGGCGAGGACAGGCCGGGTAACGCAGGGTTGGCAAGAGCCCCACAACCTCACCCACCGCATAATGAAAGCAGGAAATACACACACAGACAAGCCAGCCCCTAAGTGAAAGGCCTGATATGTTTGTCCTGAGCATCGTTGTATTTTTAGCTGTGGTTCAAGGACAATTTGAGTGAATGATGGTTGTTTTCATTGCTAATGTGTCTCTTTCTCCTGGCAGCCTGAGAATATCCTGTGTGTGAATCGGGATGCTAAGCAAATAAAAATTATTGATTTTGGATTGGCCAGAAGGTATGTCTATTTGAACACAGGGGAATGAATGGAGTTAAGGGACTTCATGGGTGCTCTTTCTTTGCGAAGACAAGTCTGATATGCCCCTTGGTTTCATGCCATCGTTTAGAATTAATTTAGCAAAAATTACATTCAGCCTTACCTTGCTAAGTTTGAGATTTGAATGTTTAGAAGTTTCTAGGATGCATGCAATAAAAAATATGAAAAATTAAAACCTAATACAGTAAAGTTTATTACATTAGAAGCCATTAATTTAAGCTTTTGTAAGAGTTTGTCTTAGTCTTTTATATTTGTTCCATCTGTACAGAGAAGAGTTACTTTTAAAAAATATTAATAGCATAAATAAGACTGCAAAGGGTTCTGGCACAAAAAAGCTGGTTCAGGGAACAAAGAGTTTTTGGGGACACATTAACAATTGAGCACATTAACGATGCATGTAAAATGGATGTTGTAAATTATCTTGGCATCCTGTTTACTCGTTTACTACAGGCTTATTCAAGCCACCTCCACGTCATGGACTATATCAGTTTTCCTTTTGTCGTCTTCTATAATTCAGATGTTCTAATTATCTGGCTTGGCTTTTCCCACAACTGTTTCAGATTATTAAGATTTTCTAGTACAAATTTCAACTTGTAAAATTCCTAGAACCTCTTTACAACTTTTTGACACTGTTGCTTACATTGGTGATTTCCTTTAAAGTCTATCTATTTGCAGTTCTTTGTACAGCTGAAGTTACTTCGTATCGCTGACTGCAGCTTTTCAGTTTTCACTATGTGTGATTGACACTCTCCGTCCTTCCACGTTGTCTCTTAAATTCCAGTTACAAACCCAGAGAGAAGCTGAAGGTGAACTTTGGAACCCCGGAATTTCTCGCCCCTGAAGTTGTGAACTACGATTTCGTTTCCTTTCCCACTGACATGTGGAGCATAGGGGTGATCGCCTACATGCTGTGAGCGCTCTCCTGCCTCCCTCTCACACTCGCTCTCAATCTCCAGCGTCTTCCGTGAGGTTTTGCTGTTTTGAATAAAAGCCCCAATTTAGGTCTTTTAAAAATAAATAACACTGTACCATACTCAGTTGCTTTCGAGGTTCTGTTGAATCTTGTGGGAGAAAGGAGGGAATTCTTTCCCTACACATCATCTGAAAAAGTAAAGTATGTCCTCTTCACTAATCACTTTAACTGCCAAATATCACTTAATGCCCCGAAAGTATTATAATTAAAAAACAAAAACAAAAACAAAAATCTCACGCCCTGATCTCCCAAATGACTCATGCAGGCCTCACTCCTCAGAGGTGACCTGCCTGATATTTGCCTTCTGAGTATGTGACGGCACTTTGTCATCTGTAAAACGATTTTAAAAGGAAGTTGTGCTATTCTTTGAGATTCGTATTCGAGTATAACTGCTGCCTCCATTGCTGTAGCTGTTTAATTAGAACTGGGGTGGGGAGTGCATTTTCTTGATTCAAAATATATTATAAAATTATACTTCATTATTAGGTTATTTTCCTTCTCTCACTTTTAAATGGCAGAAGCAAAAAAGCAACTTGTCTGTAAAGGGTTTGGGGCTGTTTTAAAAATATTCACTCTGGATCCTGTGTCCTATAGACTTAGCGGCCTGTCCCCTTTCCTGGGTGATAACGACGCAGAGACGCTGAACAATATCCTGGCCTGCAGGTGGGACTTAGAGGATGAAGAATTTCAGGACATCTCGGAGGAGGCGCGGGAGTTCATCTCCAAGCTCCTGATTAAGGAGAAGAGGTAACCCAAGCTCATCCCATGCTCTGAGAAAAGTAGGGACCATCAGAAAGCAGCAAATACCACCAGGGTTCTTAAAATTCATCCCCTCAGTGACATCTATGATGCTTGTGCAAAGCTGTAAGTAGATTGAGGTTGATCCTCCCAACCTAGTCTGCTGAGATCTGGGACTGCTTTGTCGTGAGGCTCCAATGGGGTACACACACCTCTATCCCTCTGCCTCTCAGGATGAGGCTCTAGCAACCATAGACTCCTGCTGGGCCTCAGTTGACTCATTCTTAAAATGAAGGGTTTCAGAGAATTTATTTCTAGGATCCTTTTCTCCTCTACGAAGCATGTCTATGGCTCTATGTAACTGAATGCTTAACTGCCACATCATCTGAGAACCTACTGTGGGCCAGGCTGTGCCAAGTGCTTTATAGACATTATCTCTTTTAACCCCCACTCCCACCCTCCACTCAAAGAGGTAGGAATGATTATTATTACTGTTTCAGGAGGAGATTCTAGTAGTTTGCCCATGATTACATGGCTAGTAATGGCAGAACTGAGGCTCAAACACGAGTCCACCTTCCTGCAGGGCCACACGCTTAGCTGTTATGTACTACCTGGCCTTCTGTCTTCTTTCATGTGAAAACCACATTAATTCAAAATTCAGTGGATAAAAAAGAGTGGTATTGAAATGTAGGGGCTTGTGTTTTAGAATCATGGAGGGGGAAGGGCATTGTGATTAAACCATCAAACATCACACTGTTTCAGATGGCCTTATACCCAAACCGTGTGATGATATTAATAAACAGTACTTAAGATCTTCAGGGCCAATAATACTTGCTTTATTGTTTTATTATCTTTATGGCTTGTTAGTCATTAATAAACGTGACCAGGAATCAGCAGAAAGGAGAGCGTTACGGGAGCAGGGCAAGGACATGGGAGTAGGTCGGGCACAGTACCCGACAGCAGAGTCTTTCAGTCAAGCATTTGGTCTGTCAGCTACCATAGTCCAGGAAGGGTGTTGGGCACTGAGCATGGATGCATAAAATCCAGTTCTTGCATTTAGTAACTCACCATCTAGTAGACAGGATAGGTATTTTTAAAAAGATGTAATACAATGTGGTTAAGACAAAAACAAGGCCAGAACTGAGTTCCTAAAAGAAGAGGAAGACCTGGCCAGGCTGGGAGTATCAGTCTGAGAGAAGGAGGAGTAACTTACAGACAGTGCTGTCTTTGTCCTTAATGGAAGGACACAATAACAGCCAAGCGTATTATTATTTGCACATTGCTGTACCCAGGCAGTGAACAGATGGAAATGACCCTATCAGATCTTTGAACAATGAGAAATCCACATGTACTGAGAACCTATTTTACAGGCATACTTTTACGCGTTATCTTATTTAACTTGTGTGTAATCTTGTGGTGTATGGATACTCTCACCATTGTTTCACAGATGAAGAACTGAACACTCACATGGCCAGCTCAGAGCAGGGCAGAAGCAGGCACTGGACTTGTGCCTGTGCCCTGCCCACCACATCAGTCTGAGGGCTTCATTAATACCCCAGGAGTCATTAAAATCCAAGGAGCATCACGTGCTCACCTGGGTGGAATGGCAACTGGTTTAGTATTCAATTTATCCTTAGTCTTTGCTTGGATGAAACTAAGACCAAAAGCTAAATACCACTACCATAGAATTAAATTTGTGGAGTACAAAAATAAACTTGAAATGTTATTAAAAGTTTAATTATTAGTACAATGTTACTGTTAACTTTTTAATAGTTGGATTTTAAAAGTTTGACATCAGAGTACAAGAATCATCATTTTTTGGCCCTGTCGGTTATTGGAATGCTCTAGGGGTTCAATACTGAACATTCATGATGTTAAGCAGGACCACACTTCCAGCTGAAGTTGGTGGAGGCCAAGAGTTTTTTTTTAGTTACCTCTGCCTATTTTGGGTCCTATAATGGTGATGTTGTTACCAAGTTCATTGACAATAATAAAGCCTTATCTCATCTTCAAGTCTTATACTTAAATATTTGGTATCTGATGAAGAGTTTGTATTGAAGCAATCCTACAAACTGAAGCTTCATGACTGCTTGAAACTACGTCTTTGATATTTTTCAGAAGCAGACTTCAGATTGTTGCATTCACTTTTAGTTTTTATTTTGAAAGGTTATCTGTTGTAATATGATACATGTTAGCACATCAAACAAGTTCATAGAGCTTAGAGATATAATCTAATCTAACCTAATCTATATTGATCTTCTACATATTATTTTCTAAAATTATATAAACCTTTGTTAGCTCCAAAAGGATATTGTTTCCTCATAAAGGTATCTAATGGTCTCTCTCTTAATACTTGCATTGACTCTATTTTCCTATCAAAGCTTCTTAATTCAAAAGTTAGCAATACTTATTATTCAAAAGTTGTAATACATAAATTGCTTTTGTAATCAGTAAGAATCATTGTAGCATTTTGCTTTTACAATAATGAATATACATTTATTCTTCCACTGACTGATAGGAGTTCACTTTGTGAAGCTCAAATGTTACATTACAAGAATGGTTACTTATATTTGAAAGTAGATGTTCAGTTATTGATATTAACAAGAATTTCGATTATTTGCCTTGTCGGTCTTACCAATGTCATTACTTCGATTGGATTCGATGGCCACCTGTGCCATCATGGATGGCACGCAATTCCAGCACAGGTGGAGTTGACCATCGTTTGGCATTTGGCCACCTGGTCTCCCAAAGGCAGAGGCCAGAGCCGAGGCTGAGCAGCAGCTGCAGGCCTCCTCTGATGCGTCCCTACTAATCGCTCTCTGAATGTCCCTAGTTGGAGAATAAGCGCAAGTGAAGCTCTCAAGCACCCGTGGCTGTCAGACCACAAGCTCCACGCTAGACTCAACGCACAGGTGACCAAGGCTTATTATTTCCCCTTCTTTTCCTGTTTGCCTGTCTTTAATGGTCAGATGCTAGAGTCATCTTAAGCTTAAATGAGGCCCTTTCTAATTCCTTTTCTCACAGCTTTCAAATCTTGTGCTAGTGTTAAATGGCTTAAAATGCTTTCATTGAGCAGTTTGCATTTTTAAAAAATAATGTAAATTATGTTGTTTAATAGAGTATTTTCAGCATATGTGTTCATCATTAAATCATCGTATCCTTTATAAAGTGAATCACAGCATTGTGCTATGCACACACACTTACACACACATATACAGCCTATAAACATAAAGTTTTGAAGACTATATGCAATGTTCGTTTGGGAGCAATACGCCTCCTTAAAACATAACTCTGAATTCTAAATTCTGTGCTTTAGTCTGCTCTGGGCACCACGTCTTAACTCTAATACTCAGCTTGGTCCAGATGTCCACGTAAGGACACGTGAAGGAGACTCCGCCCAGAGACTAAAGGCCGAGTGTTGGGAGTAACTGAGCCCACGCTTGTCCTGATTCCCATTCGTATTCCAGCTCCCTCATCTGTCTCTTTGGCACACTTTTCTTTCCCAAGCTTCAGATCCATATGTCCGCCTGTGGCTAGACGTTTCCACCTGGATCTTCTCAGCCCCAACAGACTCATCTCCCTCCACCTTATTTATTCTCAGCCATCCTCCTGTGAAGGCGAACGGTGCGGGCTGAGGGGCCTCACCCGTGCCCCGGGCATCTCCTTTGCTTCCTTCCTCTCCCGCACCGCCCGCCTCACATTTAATTATCCTTAAGCTCTGTACGTCATATCCCCTGTCCTTCTTTCTCCACTCCCCTGCTTGTCCTGGCTTGGGACGTCCATCGCCTGAGTTACGACGACAGCCTCCTACCTGGCTTCTCTGCCTCCTTCTCTCTGTCTCCACCCAAACAACTGCGACTGTGTAGATAACACAGAAACAGATGCCCAGTGCCTAAGTAACAGCCCCAAGCATTCGGGGCGTTCGACTGGGTGAGCTACACGGAGAGGCGACAGGCGATCTCTGCCTTCCGGCCCGCCGAGTGCCCCACGCAGGGGCTGGTGCCATGCCCCGCACGGCGCGGCCCTGTGCGTTTCCGCCCCTCTCCCTTTGCGTCTTGCTCTCTTTGCTCCCTGGGGTTTGGGAATGGAACTTTTTCACTGACCAACAAACCGTGGAGTGACTATACTTCAGATACTCACTTTTTCCACATCCAGTTTTTATTGAAATTAACTTTACTTCTAAATTCAGCATCAGCACTAAGTTTTATTTGTGTCTGAATATACCTTTCCTTGATAATTGGTACTGATGTCAAGTAAAAATAGCCTTATTACCTAGTCAGTACCTCACCCAGACTACATAAACTGCTTATTAGGGTGACCAGCCTATTTTGAGCCAATTTTCCACCAATGTATTTTTATCCAAGCTTATTGGTGTCCAAATACACTTTGACGTGGTAGGACAATATAGAAACCACAGCAGATAATTAATGACATTATACAGTTTTTAAAAAGTGTATAAAAATATTTTTTAAACCATATAACAGCAACAACAACAAAAATCACCTTTTGTTATTCTACCCAACTGCCGGTACCTGAGGTGAATAGATATTTCAAGAATGGTGACAATTTTTCTTTTCTTTCCTTTTTTTCTAAAAAAAAATTGCATTTTATAAATCTAGGTATCAGTAAAGTTATAATTATATAGCACCATGGAAGCGCTGTTTTAACTGCTTTACAAAAATTTACTCCACTCTGGGAGGTCAAGGCAGGCAGATTGCTTAAGCTCAGGAGTTCGAGACCAGCCTGAGCAAGAGCGAGACCCCGTCTCTACCAAAAATAGAAAGAAATTAATTGGACAGCTAAAAATATATATATAGAAAAAAATTAGCCGGGTATGGTGGCGCATGCCTGTAGTCCCAGCTACTTGGGAGGCTGAGGCAGTAGGATTGCTCGAGCCCAGGAGTTTGAGGTTGCTGTGAGCTAGGCTGATGCCACGGCACTTGCCCCAGGCAAGAGAGTGAGACTCTGTCTCAAAAAAAAAAAAAAAAAATTTACTCACTTAATCCTCATACTAACCCCCTGAAACACGTGGCGTCATTATCCCCATTATGTAGCTGAGGACACTGAGGACAGGGTTGAGTTCTGGAGTCCGGGGCAGAGATTTACCACTGTGCTATCCTGCCAGGTGACAGGCTGCTGAGTGCAGGGGACCTAAATGATGTTTCCAGAACCATTCTTGTACCATACATTTCTGGTGTTATTGAAAGCCAATCTTCAAACTTAATATATCTTATTTTTCAATGAAATATTGGAATGACATTTTTCCCAGAAAATTTATTTTTGGAATTATCTTGGTTCTGATATGTGCTCTTAATATAAAATCAGAATTTACCTTTGTGTTGAAAATTTAATTCCAATCTAAAACTATTTGCCATTTCAACCTAAATTCTATTTTAAAGGTCTTTTATACATTTTAATTTCTCTTTTGCTTCATGCTTAAAAGCGCTTACTATTTCTTAACCACTTGAGCATGCCTATAGTTGTCAGTCACTAAATTTAAGAAGGATATTTTTTCTTTGAAGTTAAGGCCCTGAAGTTTTCTGCCTTCTGTATTATGCTCAAGGAAACATGCGGTGGTCCCCAAGCTTTCTTACGTCCCCAACCATCATACATAACCCGTCTCCCATCAGAAACAGCCCTCAGCTGGGGAAGGGCAAGGCATTCTCAAATTATGACTCTACTACGACTCAGCGAGCACCTACTGCAGAATTAATCAATGCTCTGGGGCCTGAGGAAGGAAAATTGGGTGGCATTAGGGGAGAGGGGACTCTGAGCTGGACTCCGAGGAGGCCAGTGCATCTGCTAGGGGGTCTTTGGCAATTCAGGCTTCAAGGACTTCTCTCGAAGAGCGTTTTCTACTCAGTAGCAAGTTTTTGACTCTTCATGTGTTCTCATATCATAATTCGGGAACTGATAAACACAGTCCTAATCCTTCCAACATGTCTTCTGGTTTTCCTAGAAGAAGAAGAATCACAGCTCTGATGCCCAGGACCTCGGGACCAAATAGTCTACGGGAGGCACCCATTTGAAAGGTCGGTCTCAGCTCTTTTCCTGAAGAGGCATTTGTGCAAGCCCTAAGAGAGAGGGATAAGAAAGAATTGGAACGTTGTCCACGGACCATGTGGGAAGCAGGGCAGTGTTGCGGCTGGGGGCGCAGCCTGAAATCAGACTGCCGTGTTTGCGCCCCGGCTCTGCCATTGCTTGCTCTTATGGAGAAAGCTCAGCTGCCTGGTTTGTGGGTTGCGCATAGTGTCACTTCCTCAGCTTGCTGAGTGGCTCCAATGAGATTGCCCAGGCAAAGCCCTAAGTCTGGGCCTCGTACATAGGAGGTACTCGGTAATTAGCTGAGCAGGTGCCAGTAACTGAACACTGTCTCGGGTGGCCCTTACAATTGTGTGATATCACAGAAGAAGGCAGTCAGACCCTCTTTCGTACAGGTGAGGAAACTGCATCTCAGAGGCTCAGAGACTAAAGGCCATGCGGCTAGCAAATGGTAGAGTGTGATTCTCTCAGTGATCCCTGAAGTCAAAGCCCATTGTTTTTCTCTCCTAAGCTGCCTCCTGCCCTTGGCCTGCTCTCTGACCCCAAGGAACACCACTTCACACACCCCCTAAGCTCTCCTCTACCCCACTTAGGGTTTTGCCAGAATTATTAAGAGATGGCCTAACACATGAGTACCTTCTTTTATATCAATAATCTAGCTCAACACACGACCTAAAGGAGATGACTAAGGAAGTAACACGCACTTCTTACGGAGGACTTTGGAAATCCCAACATTCATGTCCTTAGTGGGGGCCACTGACTGCCCAGCAAGTCAGCTCCCTAGTCTTGGGCAGTAGGTCTCCAGCCACTGGCAGCGCCCTGTTCACAACTGCCCGGGCTTGTGAGTCGCCAGTCTGTGTTCTTGCTGCCGCTGGTCTTAACCCTTTCTTTGAATCCGTATTTTTCTAGGCCCGAGGTTTTTCTGTGTCTGTTTGTGTGTACACACACACACACACACACACACACACACACACACACACACACATATACATATACATAGAGTGTGTGTGTGTGTATATATATATGTATATTTTTTTCCTCGTAAGCTGCTTTGAATGTTTTGCAGAGCAAGACAGGGTGGAAAGCAGTCAGTGCATATCACGGTGAAGGTAGCCAGCCTCTGGAGGAAGGCTCACTCGCTTCTGTGTCTATCGCATATTTAGCAATCAATGAAAAGTCAACAGGAAGGCTTGTGCTTTCTGTTTACAGAGACCATTCTTGTTTGTCGAAAATAGCAAGGACATTGAAGTTTTGGGAAGGGTAGGGGGTAATTTTGTTTCTTGTGATGACGTGGAGAGAGAAAGGATGCTCGTGTCCCCGCCCGCGGCGTGGCACTCAGGGAGGCGCCCTCGCCCTGAGCTGGGAGTGCTTGGGTCCGCGGGCAGCCGGCAGCACCCGCTCCTTCTCCGACCCCTCCCTCGCCCTCTGCCCCAGAAGCAGTTTTGTCTCCAGTGACCACAAACCCCAGGGGTTTGCCACAAACCACCTTCCCACCGTGGGACTAGAGCCACTTTTGAGGCCTGGTGGGAATGAATTCACTGGGTGCCGGGGTTGCATTCCAAGGCGGGCCTGTCGCCTGGGCCTGGCTGGGGAAGAATGAGGAGGCGGAGGCGGTGGGCGGGGGTAGAGGCCTTCCATGCCCGAGTGGGTGCTTTGAACCCAATGTGGTGGAAGACAGTGGCAGCCCGAGCAGTGACAGTCGTGCAGAGGATGCAGACAGAGCATTTACGCTGGTCACGCCAGCGCAGGGGGACACAGCCTCTGCCGGCCCTGCGTGGTGAGGCCTCTGGGACTGCGCCAGGTGTCGCGGGCTGGCTGCCTCCTTTCCTGGGCTCTTCTAGCCCCAGTCACCCACAGAACTGCACCTGGGTCCCGCCGCAGGCCAGGGAAGGATTGTTTCAGATCCACATGATCTGGACACTTCCTAGTTTACTTTCTTACTTTTTAAAAAAATTTAAATTAAAATTTAAGATGTTAACTCTGAGAGCAGCTTCAGCTTAAAAAGAAAAGATTATTCTGCACAATAATATCCCCTGCCAAGATGAGATGGGGTTTATGGCAAGATAAATTATAAGGGAAACCAAACTTGAGATAATACTGATTTTAAAAATCTAGTGGTTGAAGATGATTCCTGTGGAAAAAGAAGGAGTGCCAGGCCCTATGAATAAAGCATAATCCACAATGTAAATTGAGGCATAGAAATCTCCTGCAATTTGTTAGAGGTTTTTCGATGCGTCAAGGAAACACTCCCAAGATTGGCCTGGTGGCGTTTTGTTTCCTGTTACCTCCGTTGTATCTTTTGCCAGCCCGCGAGGTGTAGATTTAGGGCACCTCCTCAGGTCCCCAGTAATGACGCAGAGCAGCAGCGTGGGGCCAGGGCAGACGTGGCTACAATGCAAATGGAAATCATCCCGCCCGGGGCCCCCGTCCCACTGCAGTGCTGGGATCGAGCTGACCAGATGGACGGAGCGGCCGCGCGTCACAGGAAACAAAGAAGCCTTGTCCTTCGATATTGCAAACAGCATGAAAATATCTTACATAAACTAAAAAAAACCCAGCTATGGCAAGCAGTGGAGTCTGTCAAGAAGTTTCTTTTTTCTTCTCTCACATGCATTATAAAAAAATCATCAGTGGTTTTCCTAAGGGGCACAACCAACTAATTATAATTTTAAAAGCCTTGCTGAATTAACAAGATTCATGTTCTGTTTGCTTTGCAGGAAAACTGCTGTGGTTGCTGCTGCTTTGAGAAGATTTTTGGGAAAATCAGCAGTTCTGATGCCTCGACCCCGTGACGGCCGGCAGCGTCGCGGCAGGACGTCTTTGAACTTGGACTCAGAGTGCTCTGCTGTGCTCGGGGCACACGCCACACACCCCCACCTCATAGTGGTGCACACTGGGAAGATGTTTTCCTGCCATCTTGAGTTTTTCATTCTTATTTTTTATTTTTTGGGCTTAGTCACCGGGCAGGGGGTGTGTTATATCTGCTGTTTCTCAGATTACTACAGCAATATTATTTGAGATTTACTGGCAGTTTTAAAACCTGGAGGATGCATTTAGAGGGAGAAAACAGCTTCTGGTCATTAAACTGTGCCTTTTGAAGGGGTTCCTATATTGCCAAAACAGTTCTGAGTCTGGTACACCCTGGAACACTTAGTTTGTCAGACTTCATCATTTTGATTTGGTCCAAAATCAGGTGGATTCAATGGATACCTACTTTGCTGGCTGGAACATGAGGCTTCTGTGAATTCTGAGCAAGAGGCACCAAACACTGTATCTTCCATTTATTCTGAGCTGTTCCCAAGCGCAGCATTTTCTTCCCAGTAGCTGATTCCTTTCTCGAATTTGTGCTCCCTGCTCCCTTCTGACTGACTGTTCGTCCCCATGAAACACACTGGTCTTGAGAGGCGTTACAAAAGGTATCTGCTTATAGTTAGTCTTTAAAATTACGGCCTTTGGAATAATGTCAACAGTCATGAGAGGCTTCCTGAAGCCCTGGTTGTCACCGAGAAGAGACAGGTCCGTGCCTCCTGGGGAAGGACAGTGAGTGCTTGGCTTCCAGCGTTGAAGGGACTTGGGGAAATAGCACTCAAGTTTCCGGGTAAACTCAAACAAGCATTCACAATGACCAAGAATCTCACCCGTGCCGAGTCTCAGTGATGCAACGGTTGTGGAGAAACAGCAGTGAGAAACCAAAGGTGGCGGGGACTCCGCTGAGCTCACCTGTTGGGCATGAGAATGTCTCACTGGAAGCTTCTTACTTCTTTACCTGTGTGCCATTTCATGACAGATATTTAATAAGGGAAATGAACCCTACCATAGGCACCGTATGGGGCCCAAAGGGCACTGGGCTTAAAGAGCCAAACCTGTGTGTCCTTTCTGCGTGGAGAAGAGACCAGGCGAAGCCCCACAGAACTCTCCGTACACAGCACCGCCACGCCCCCCACTCAGCTTCGTAAACTTCCTTCACTTTTTCCATTTCCAAAGAACCATTTCACTGAGATCAACTGCAATAATGTTTTTATTTTTAGCCATAAATCATTCTAGGCTACTGTTGTCCCGATGGCCGTGGAGGGTCATCAGGGTGGCGTGGTGGCTGTAGCAGTGAGGACACACTGAACCCACATCAGCTTCTCTCCCTTTGCTCCTCCACCCGAGGAACGCTTGCAGCGCTCCCACGAGCAACTGGACGCACACCATCCTTACCGCGTCCTGAAGGTAGGGGAAGTCGAGACAGAAGGAAATGTGTCATTTGGTGAAGGCCACATGCCAATTTCGTGGTCGTGCTACCTGTAAATCTGACTCCTTTCTCCTTTGCTCTTACACTGTGTTGCGTTTCTTTTTTCCCTTTGGCCTGTGCATTTACTCAAGGTTGGTTTCTCATGTTCCTGTTATGTGACTATGCTTAAAATTTTTAGTTTCCTTAAAAAAAAAAAAAAAAAAAGACGAAACGAAACACACACACGCAAAGCCCCGTGGCTGGAGTGTTACATTACTGTGCTATCTTTAGCTGATGCTATTCATTGGCTTAGGAACTTGCAAGCCAGTGCGTGCATTAATACTTACTTAGACCACGCAGAGCCGGCATTCACTCAAATGCTAAATAGGACACAAGGGTCTGCTTTGAAACCCCTCCTGGACGGGCGTTCCGTGTCCCGCAGCATGGTCTTGCACATGGTGTGCAGCTCACATCCAGCCTCCGTCCGACTCGCGTCGGCAGATGACTTTCCCCAGGCCCCGCCACAGATGGAAGAGACACCTTAGGCCAGACACAGGCATGATGTCTTTGCCAAATTAATCCACTGATGACCCTGCAGTTAGTGGGTGTGATTTTTTTGTTTTGTTTTGAGGTTTAGAAGGAGACTCTCCTTTGAAAACAGATCTTGTTTGAATCTGTAGTTAAATTTCCACATTTGGGTGGGAAGACATCTCCATGCCAGCAGGGTGCCTTTTATACGAGAGCTGAGGATAGTTCCCATTGCAGAGTAGATGATTACAGTCTAGAGTTACATGAAATGGGAGATCATCAGTCTAGTGTTCATCCTGTCCCCTGCTCCACGCCCGTGTGTTGCTGCTCCAGAGCGAGCCGGGCACTCTGTGGATTGCCACTCTAATGGAAAAGGGGGCTTTGCTAAGCCAAGGAAACAAGCCAGATGCGAGCATGGACCCAGAGAAGCTGAGTCTGGCTAGACAGGGGCTATTGTGATCAGTTTTTCCAAGAAGTCATTAGGATTTGAGAGGCTGTGTTTCTCCTCCACCCTCCTAATGGACTCCATGGCTTCGCTCATTTGCTAGGCAGTTCCGTTTCTCTAGCCAGCGGAGGAAATTGAGCACCAGTGTGGCACTTACCACTGCCCAGAGAGAAACAAACCTCACCGATTATTAAGGAGGAAGCGTGCCCACATTCGTAATTTGGAAGACACCAACACTCACCCAGAATCTGTTGCTATTTAAACGTCAGGGAGAGGAGAGCTCACATCCCTGCGTGTTATGTAAAGGCCTTTGGAAGGGGTCTCGCCTGAACCTGAACCTGGGAAACGATTTCTAGGTTGAGATTGGTTAACACTCCCGCCTGTTGAGTACCGTAGGTTTGTTTTTAGCTGCTTTTTGTGTGGTTTGGTATTAATTTGCTTTCTTCACTCGAACAGTGTAAATGAGCGTGCGGCCACATTGTCGTGCTTGATGCGAATGTGTCTGGAAAGATGTGCGAATGCTCTCATTTTCATCCGTTTTGTGGAAGTCAGCATAGCAACTTGTTTTCTCATTTTAGTATCAAAGTGAGGATTTGGTACTAGGAAACTGAGAAGCCTGCTCTGCATTTCATTCCTTCTCTGTCCCTTCGGCTCCCTCTGCCCCGTCCCCAGCCACTAGGCAAGGGGCGCCGGGGTGCCGCTCGTGCTTGGTCACTCTGCACCGGAGGCGACGGATGGAACCTCGTCTGGAAAACCTGCCTGCGAAGGCGGGAGTCGGGGGAAGCAGCAGAGCCGCTCGTGGGCTGTGGCCAAGACGCTCAGTTCCACTCTCGGTCCCCGGCCATTCTGTCAGCCGCGTGAGCCGCACGGTTGCTGAGGGTCGCTTCTCAATGTCCGCGAGGCCCCCACTTTGCTTTTGCTCTATCTTTTTAATTTTTTCACTTCTTCCTCCTTTCTTACGTTAGAACCAAAGTCCATCTTCTTATCCATCATAATGCTCCTCTGAAGCCTTTTTGAGATAAAAATTTTATCACCAAATTTCTTTCTGTCCTGAAGGAAAGTCGATGCTGGACCCGTTAGGTGTTGGGTTCTGGGATTGCGACAGCATGCCAGCGCGGCTGCAAGTGCTCCGTGTCTCTCCTGGCTCCATCTTAGTGGGGCGTGTGTCACGCCGGTGGTCTTTCCATGGGCAGTTTCCCCTTCCGTGAAGGCTTAAAATCCAACTACTACTGCCCAGTTGAGAGCAGACTGCGTCCCCTCCCTGGGTGGCACATGTTGACTGAGGTGTACTTTGCTTCATCCCAGCCGAGGGATGTCAGTGATTCCTTCTGATGAGGTTTATTGGTGCAGTTAAGAAATAAAAATGGATTCATAATGTGGTGATTGCATACGTCATGTATATTTTTTATTTCTGAGCATAGCTTCGTCAGCTGTATTTCTTTGCCTTATGAAGATGTGTAAGAGTCGTGTATATGTATTATACTGAGGAATAAACACGGACCTTACTTATCCTTTGGTTAATGAACTAAATTATTTCGTGAGGCGGACTCGGCAAATGCAATGCAAACGCTCTCTTTTATGACAGGGTCTGACACGTCAGTTCCTGTGACATTAAGAACCCAGTGTGGCGCAGTGGAGCCTCACACTCGCAGGGCCTCCAGAGCCGTCGGCAGCCCTACCCAGCCCCACGGTGGAAAACATGGTGATCACAATGTACCAACCCAGGGCTCACAGTGGGTTTTTCCTATCGATACGAACACACTGACTGAGATACATGGGAAGTGTCTAAGGCCAGAACAGTGTTTCATAAATTAGTAAGGCAATTAGCAGCAATTCGGCCCCTTTAATGTACCTCACTGACTGTTGCTCAGACACTGATAGGTGTCTGATTCAAAAACCCCCAGCACTGCAGAGCTTCAGTAGAGCAGCCACCGCAGGCGGTGGCTTTGCTTTCCGGGCCGCTTCCTGTCTGGAGACGTGCGGCTCCCGGGCCTGCACGTGCGTTTGCGGACAGCACTTGGATCCAGGCCAGCGCTCCCAGCCCAGCAGCGATCAGCTCCCCCTGCAGCAACGAACCCCCCAAGCTGGTGTGCGACAGGCCCGCTGGGCCTTCCGTGGCCTCTGCTGCAAGCTGTGCTTTGAGACCACAAGCAACCCCCGTCCCCACCCCCCCAATCTTTTCCCGCTTCAGCCTCTCGGCCAGGCATTCTGACTTCTCCTCCAAAGTGAGGAAACCTCCTTGGCCCTCCCATATCTGCAGAGTAGGTCCCAGCAGATACCTCCACCCGTTCCCAGGATCAGATTCTCAATGCTGGAGTTTCAGGGCCTGCGGCTCCGAAGGCAGTCCTCTTCTTCCCCGGCCCTCCCGCTCGGCCTCTCCCGGGGTAAGGTGTATGCGGCAGTCTCTCTCACCAAGCCACAGAGGGTGGGCCCTGGGGACCCTTCACACACCCCCACTCCCTCCTTGGAAAGGGGACACCAGCCCCATCCCATAATCCAGACAGTGGTTCCTGGTGCTCCTGAGACAGGGCTTCCCCAAGAGCTTATAATTAATGCTCTCCAGACATCACTGTGGGGACAAATAGGGGCTCATGAAAGATACTGGTCTGTATTTATCATGCCCCCAGCTGCAGAGCTCAGGGCCTCTGAGCTCTTCAGAGCTCACCCATTTATCTCTAGAGACCGCCAAAACATTCTTATGCAAGTTCAGGACCCAGCATGTCAGGGAGAGTGGCCTCTTCTGGCAGGACACACCCCGAGGGTGCCTCCCTGCTGCTGCCCCGACCACCTGACAGACACAGCCACCCTGCCAAGGGTGCAGCCTCCTGGCATCCCCCAAGAGGCAAGCCCTCAAGGGAGCAGTGATGAAACTCCCATCACACTAACGCTGCGTGCACAAGCTGGGCAGAAGGGCAGAGGGTGCCCACTGGGCACCCTCACCTCATCCCTGGTGCTCAGACAGACCCAGCAAACTGGGCACCACGACTGATAGGATCTTCCCAGGAGCAGTGAGAAGCTTCCAACAGGCAGAGATAAGTGAAGGCAATGATTGCACCCCAACCCCCATCACCTGTCTACTAGGTGGTGTTTGGTACAGTGAGAGCAGCGTCTGGGCTGAATTCTGACACGCATCCAAAGGAGCAGCGGGTATAGCTGCAGTTAGACAAGCTGTTGTGTTAGCCCCGCAAAGCCCCAGCTCTCTGGCCTTCTAGGCCCTCTGACTGTATCTTGCATGAAAGGTTCACATAAGACCAACGTGGCAATACCTATCTTCAGCGAACCTCGTGATTCTGATCGCAAGATCCAGCTACCTGTCCGGTAGGATCAGGTGACAGCCTCCTTTATAAATGGCTGGGCATAGGACTCAATGAAATTCTAAGCCCTGGGGCCATTCCCAAGACTATAGGTTTCAGAGCTTGCTAGATTCTTTTAGTACATAAGAATTATATCATTATTATATTCTTATTCTTCATTTAAGGGCACAAATATGTGCACATTTCTAGCCCATTCACATAATTTAAACCTACCACTTTGCCGATTTAAAAAATCATCTTTAGTATCCTTTACACTAATTTAAAACTTTTTTAGTATTTAACAGATACGAGGAGAGAAGAAGAGATTGTAAAACCCAGCCTGCTTATGCCTCTTTGACATGCCAGCTAACAGCCCCGCGGCGTGTATTCTCGGTTAGGCCAGCCCTCTCCAAGTGTCAACTATCTTCTGTGCCAGATCATTTCACAGCAAATCGCAGACCAAATCATGCTGTCTGGCCATAGCGCTTCACACCGTCTTTCCTGGAAAAGCTCTTTAGCTTCTGCCTTTGGCCCCTCATTCAGCTGGGTGAGGAACATAAAGTCCCTGGGAGCGGGCCACAGACGCTCTTCCTGTCCCTTCACTTGCGCTCCAAACACACACCGCGGAAAACCCGCCCAGCCTGCCCGAATCCCTGAATCCTGGCCTGTTTTCCCGAGTGCGTCTCTGCCTGATAGTCAGGAAACAAGCGCTTTCTGTCACCCCTAACAGTCTGGCGAAGCGGCAAAGAAGAATCTTGCTGCTCCAGGGACTCCAGGGCCACACTCGTCGCTTCAGAGGGATGTCCCTTCTCAGTTAACATTCTGCTTAAAATAAGCTCCTGCAGTTTTCTGTGGAGGGCTGAACTGGCGATGAGCCGGTACCCTCCTTAAGTGGCCATCCGCTCCCTGCCTCTCCGTCCCCCGTTCCCAGCCCGGCTGTCGGGAGGGCCAGCCGCTACCCACCCACACCTCACAGACCTCGCCAGGTTTCAACCTTGCTCTCCTGGACTCCTGGCTTTTTCTCTTCTAATTCTCCACGTCGATGATAGGTTTATTTTTAAAACATAAATCTAATCGGATCACTTTAAAGGCTAGAAACCCAGGCTCAACATATTTTTAATTCTTTAGCATCATGTTTCAGATCCTCACGTAGTCATGTGTTGATTTTACATTTCGACATTATTTGCCGCATTTCCCCGCCCCGTCTACTCTAAAGACAGAGGAACTGTTTCCCAGGCCTCCAGCAGGGCTGTACCACGGCACCCCTGACCCAAACTGGCCTACAGATGTGCACTTTCATGGACACCACAGTTGCTAAAATTTTGGATTCGAATGCCTTTAGAACATCCAGGCACTACCAAGGGTTCAGATCATTGGTGTTGTTATTTCTCTTTATCACAATTGGCGCTAGGAAAAACCATGCCTGAGACTTGAGGGCCCATGTCCCAGACGGCTGAAGCTCCTAGCTGGCAAATCGGTGCTGACTGCTGGCAGGAGGCCCCAGGTCCTTACCAGGAGGACCTCTCCAAGGGCTGACCACATGACAGCCGGCATCTCAGAGTGAGTAATCAAAGAGAAAGATAAAAATCTCAATGTCTTTTATGACCTATCCCCACTTTCCAGATTTGCACAACGCCCTATGCAACATGGAGGGAACTACACACAGCAAGAGTAACAGGAAGTTAGAATCACTGGGGACTACTGTGGAGGCTGGTGACCATTGTCCATCCTACGATGATGGACATGTCCGTCCCTCTGCAAAATGCATTCATGGCTCCAAATGCCCCTCTGAGTCTCATCCTATTACAGCATCAGCTCAAAGTCAAGAATCTTATCTTCCAAATCAAGTTCAGTTGCGGATGAGTCTTCTTGAGTGAAGTTCCTTAAGTTTAGCTCCTCAAGTACATTTTTTCTTGGTCCAAATTCGTGTAAACTAAAGAGAAAAAT
Source organism: Indri indri (assembly GCA_004363605.1). Classification (NCBI taxonomy): domain Eukaryota; kingdom Metazoa; phylum Chordata; class Mammalia; order Primates; family Indriidae; genus Indri; species Indri indri. The sequence goes on along the minus strand of RJWJ010021179.1, from coordinate 5,917 downwards.
TACCCCCCCCCGACTGCATACACACCTGATATACAACTGTGGACAGGCATATGACAACCTCTAAACATATTCCCATTTAAAAGATGGAAAAAGGTCGACATACAAAATTCACTGATCCATAGCAGTTCTGAAATTCAGCAGGCTAAATGCTGGGAGTTCCTTGTTTAGGACTTAGTTTTACTTCTTCCCAGGAGCGACTCATCATGACTCTTGGCGTCCCCCGGACTCTGGCTTTCACCTTCTGAGTGATTCGTCCTTTTCTGTGAAAGCCGGTCTGTGTGTGCCACAGTGTAGGTTCCTTGGCTCACCTGCTGCAGGTAGGAGTCTGAGAGTGCAGAGTCCTCTTTCTTCTCTGTGCTTTCTTTGCCTGTTTCGGGCCAAGCTGGTGGTGCTTTAGGCAATATGAATCTTTAAAAAACTTTATAGATTTCCTGTGAATTTTACTGGGGTTCACTCCATTAGACAAAGACCACACTCCACAAATTTCTCTCTCCTCTACCTTGGACTTCTGCTGAGCCTATTGAGGGATGACACCCTTAAGCACCTTAGAAGCCCTGTTGTATGACTGTATTGTTCTCTGATGTAGTGTCCTGAATATTTCTGAGGTCTTAACAAAGACCTTTAAACCCTTGGCTTCGCGTTTAGACCATGTCTTCTTCGGAGTGCCCTGGGTTTGGTCTTTACCTGAAACCCTTTTCTTAATTATAGCATCATTTGTTGTCTGGAGAAGTTGGAATTTTAAAATTCGTTTTTGTTTAAAAGTCTTTCCTTTAGTTTATCTCTCTCCTCACATTTTATTATAAGCAGCAAAGAGAAAGCAAGAAGTACTTCCAGCACTCTTTGGAAATCTCCTTAGTTAGATCACACAGTTTATTAAGTACATTTTCTACTTTCCCCAGTATTGCAGGTGACAGTGTCACCAAACTTTTTGCCATCATATGACAAAGATTTTTACTAAAGTTTCAAATAAAATTTTCTTCACTTTTTTTCAAACTCTCATTCACAATCTCTTCGAAGGTCATCAGGATTTCATGAAACACACTTCAAGGCTCTTCAAGCTCTCATGAACATTCTCCTAAAAATCTTTCCAGCTTTTCCCCACAGCCTGGTTCCAAAGCCTCTCCCAACTTTTTGTTTCTTTTGAGACAGAGTCTCACTCTGTTGCCCTGGCTAGAGTGCCGTGGCATCAGCCTAGCTCGCAGCAACCTCAAACTCCTGGGCTCAAGCAATCCTTCTGCCTCAGCCTCCCGAGTAGCTGGAACTACAGGCATGCGCCACCATGCCCGGATAATTTTTTTTCTGTATATTTTTAGCTGTCCAATTAATTTCTTTCTATTTTTGGTAGAGACGGGGTCTCGCTCTTGCTCAGGCTGGTCTCGAACTTCTGACCTCGAGCGATCCTCCTGCCTTGGCCTCCCAGAGTACTAGGATTACAGGCGTGAGCATCTCCCGAGTACTGTCAACTTCTGACAACAGCAGTACAATAGGCTGGTTTATAATTCTGAAGCTTTATACACCTTCTTATCTTTGTCTAAAATGGTTTCCGCTATTCTCGCCTACCTGACAACTGACCATAGCCCGTCAGCCTCTCCGACCCAGGGCAGAGTCCTTTGTTTCTTCCACAGCATTGTCACATCATTCCCCAGCCTTTTCCTTTTTGGTTTGGTTTCCTTCCATACTGTAAGTTCCCAAGTATAGGAATTAGGGTCTTATTTTTGCCATATTTACCTTTTTTCCCCCAAGTCTCAACAGAGACATTCTCTGAGTGTGCATATTCTTATTTTGCTGGATTTGGAATGAGAACATTTCTGCACTATTAGCAAGACTTATTGAATAAACTTCCAAAAATATTTAGAATCATTTTTTCTTTTGATTTAGAATTTTTTTGTGCCTCTATGCCTCATCAAGTGACTAATAACAAAAGTACAGAATATTATGAATAAGTAAAGTTTTATTTTCCATGTGTATTCATAATTTAAATATATTTTCTTTATATATATGCTTAAAAATATGTCAACTTGAGAGAGAACAATCCAACAAGGGTATTCATAATTCTTGCTAATTAATGTCTGAACTTTTTTTCCCCTCAATTATTTCACACACCTGTTCACTGTAAATTTCCTTGGCAATTTTTATATCATACTAATGCTACTCAGAACTTGGACATGCACCTGACGTTTTCCTGAATTTTAATTATTTTCAAATTAATTTTAATATTCTGGATAGTTTCAAGCTAACCCATATGTTTAATAAAATTGAACTTTATATTTCAAAAATGATGAAGTTTTCCTAAGGTTTCAAAAGATAATGTATGGTCTGCTTTTATAAATGCTTTTAAAATCATTAAAAAAAAATTCTTCCACGGAAAACCCTTCTATTTATCCCAGATCTTATCGTTCCATGATTAACTTAGCAGCTTGTCTTGTGTGCAGTAGCTCACAAATTTCCAAGGTGAAACATGGTTTTTGCTACTCTGGCAAACCTACCTTCTGCCAACTTCCCTTAAGTCGGGTTCCACGGTTTTGGTCACTGTTTTCCTGCGAGAGTTTTCATTTTCTTTCTGCCTCACTCAATAGCTCTTTTGCTCTAGGTTGTGCTGTCTTACAAATGTGGCTAATATCCAGATGTTTCTTAAAACATCAGATGTTTTTTGATTAAGGTGTTTCACAACATTAGGACATCATTAATATCATGAAAAGGAACAAATCAGATAATGGTTATTTCTATTGTGATAATCTATTGGGATTTATAATTTTCAAAATAGTGCTCTGTAAAGTATAGGATAAGAAGAGATCTTGTTTTTATTCACAAAATGAGGTTTCCATTTTGTCACAGTAAGCAGTGAGCAGCGTTAACTGTTTAGCCTTGATACAGCAATTTATATTGCAGAGTAACTTAAGAGTCATTTTTATTAGTTATTGGTAATGATTGTGTAGCAACAACAGTACAGAGGCAGCTAGAACAACAAAAAGTTAGGCTTAGATGTGTATATGGCAATGGACTTTCAGGCTTAAAAGAAGTCTATGGCATTTCGTATGTGCATGTAGGCACACACACACATCTCCGGACTTGTGAACGGGCGGTGCACTGTTAAAATGGTGTAGAAAAATAAAATTAAGCCAAAATAGAAACTCATTTAACCAATACAAACTTGACCTTACGGACTAAGCTCCTAGACAAATTCTTGCCTACCCATCATTTTCAATTTCCCTTTATTGCAATAGAAGCCAATATAATGATAACCACCCGGAAACAATGAGATACATAAAGTAATTAATGAGGTATTAAAGATATTTACTTTGAAATATGTCTAAACTGTATACATTTGAATGACTGTTGTGCTCAAAATAGTCATCCTCTATAGCTAGGCACTAATTCCAATAATGTTTTTTTTGTGTGTGTGTGTGCGTGCATGTGTTTTTTCCTTTACTTCAAGAATGTTTGAAATTCCTCTTCAGGAACCGCCCTGTGTCCTGTTTTGTAAATGCCTCCATGGAAATCAGTAAGATTTCTTTAACCATCACTCCTGGCGTTTAAACTAACAAAGGGATCATTTAGCCTCACCACTCACCTTATTCAATAATGTGGCTCCAAATGTATTCTGCTTTCAAAAATTACATAAAACATCCACATTTAAGGAACTGCTGTCATTCAAGATGTTTTTAAAACCATAATGGCTACCTTAAAAATTATTCCAGAAAAGCCCCAAAACGGTTTTGAGATATGGTAGTACAATTAAGCAGATGTATTACTGTCTCCCAGGTTCCTTCCATGATGGTAACTATACCCATTTCTAATACAGGTCCTTACAGATATGAATTTCCATATAAGCACTGCTTTAACTACAGCCCTTGAGTTTTGACATATTGTGTTTTTATTTTCATCCATCTCAAAGTATTTATTGACTCATTGGCTATTTAGGAATGTGTTGCTTAATAGTTATGAGTTTTCCAAATTTCCATTATTGATTTTTAATTTAATTCCTTTGTGTTGAGAGAACATACTTTGTATGATTTCAATCCTTTTAAATTTATTGACGCTTATTTTGTAGTCTTACATATGCTGTATCCTGGAGAACATTCCATGTTTGCTTGAGAAGAATGTGTATTCTGTTGTTGCTGGGTGGGGTGTTCTACAGATGTTTGTTAGGTGTAGTTGATTCACAGCGTTGTTTAATTCTTCTATTTTCATGTTGGCCTTCTGCCTATTTGTTCTATTCATTATTGGAAGTGGTGTATTGAACTCTCTAACTACTTTTGTGAATTGTTTATTTCTCCATTCAGTTCTGTAAGTTTTTGTGTCATGTATTTTAGAGTTTTATTGTTATGTACATATATAATTATTGTCTTCCAGATGCTTTGACCTTTTTATCATTAAAAATGCCCTAATTTCTTTCTAGTAAAAATTTTTGTCATAAAGTCTATTTTTGTCTAAGAGTACAGTCCCTCCAGTTCTCTTCGCGTGACTGTTTGCACAGTTTGTCTTTTCCCATGCAAACTACTTTGAGTCTAAAGTTTGTCACTCGTAGACAGCATATAGTTAGATCATGTTTTTTTTAAAAAAATCTTTCTGCCAATATCTGCCTTTTAATCAGAATATCTAGTACATTTGCATTTAATGTAATTACAGATAAAGTTGGGCATGTATCTGTCATTTGGCTATGTGTTTCCCATATGTCATATAACTTTTCTCCTCTATTCCTCTATTATTATTTCATTTTGTATTAAACAGATATTTTTAGTGTGCCATTTTAATTCCCTTTTGTTTTTACTATACTATTCGAATTATTTTCTTAGAGGTTTTTCTGGTGATTACAATTAACGCCTTGACTTAAATAATTTTTTTAGATTAATAACAACTTAATTTCAACAAGATATAAAGGTTTGTTACAAAATAGCTCTATTCCAACTCCCTCCTTTGTGCTCTTGTTGTATTACAAATTATATTTTTATACACCACAAGCGCATTAGCAAGGGTTTATAATCGCTTCACACAGTCGTCTTTCAATCAGACAGAGAATCTCATTCACCTGTGCACCTCTGTTGACGCTCTTCATTTCTTCGTGCGGATTTGAGCTACTGTCCGTGTCTTTCACTTCAGCTCGAGGATGCTCTTTATTATTTCTTCTAGGGAAGTTTGGCTAGTGATGTGTTTTCTCAAATTTTTGTTTATCTTGGAATGTTTTACTTTTCCTCTCTGTTTTGGAAGTATAGATTACCAGGATATAAACCCCATCAATAAATGGGCAAAGGACACGAACAGAAACTTTCCAAAAAGAAGACAGAATAATGGCCAGCAAACATATAAAAAAGTGCTCAACATCTCTAATCATTAGGGAAATGCAAATCAAAACCATGAGATATCACTTAACCCCAGTGAGAATGGCATTTATCAAAAAGTCCCAAAATAACAAATGCTGGCGTGGATGTGGAGGGATTGGAACACTCTTACACTGCTGGTGGGACTACAAATTAGTACAACCCCTGTGGAAAGTAATTTGGAGATACCTCAAAGAGCTAAAAATAGAAATACCATTTGATCCAACAATCCCACTACTAGGCATCTACCCAAAGGAAGAAAAGACATTCTATAAAAAAGACATCTGCACTCGAATGTTTATGGCAGCACAATTCACAATTGCAAAGCTGTGGAAATGACCCAAGTGCCCATCAATACATGAGTGGATTAATAAAATGTGGTATATGTATACCATGGAGTACTACTTGACTACAAAAAACGATGGTGATCTAGCACCTCTTGTATTATCCTGGATAGAGCTGGAGCCCATCCCTCAAAGTGAGGCATCACAAGAATGGAAAAACATGCACCACATGTACTCGTCATCAAATTGGTACCAAGTGACCAACACTAATGTGCCCACATGGCAGTAATAATCACTGGGTGCCGGTCAGGTGGG
>RJWJ010021178.1:0-28128 GCA_004363605.1 Indri indri | reverse complement strand
ATGAGATGAACCAGCAGATCTTCAACCTCTTCAGCACAAAGGACTCATCCGATGCTTGGGATCAGACCCTCCTGGACAAATTCTGCACTGGACTCTATCAGCAGCTGGATGAGCTGGAAGCCTGTCTGATGCAGGACGTGGGAGTGGAAGAGACTGCCCTGATGAATGAGGACTCCATCCTGGCTGTGAGGAAATACTTTCAAAGAATCACTCTCTACCTGAAAGAGAAGGAATACAGCCCTTGTGCCTGGGAGGTTGTCAGGGCAGAAATCATGAAATCCATCTCTTCATCAACAAAATTGCAAGGAAGATTAAGGAGTGAGGAATGAGACTGGTCCAACATGGAAACGATTCTCATTGACTAAAACACGATCTCACACTTTTATAAGTTCTGACAATTCAAAGACTCTCATTTCTGCTATCACCATGACATGAGTTGAAACAAGCTTTTTAAATATTTTCAGGGTCATTAAGCAATATTGTCTTAAACTCTATAGGCACTAGTGGTTTACAGGAGACCATGATGATATATCTATTTATTATCTATTTAAATATTTATTTAACTATTTCTAAGATTTATATTATTTTTGTTTATATAACATGTGCAGCTTTAAACTGTGATTAATATAAAATGTCCTTTGTATTTAGTAATTTTATTATTTTGCTTTCTTCATTAAATTTTTACTATGGAAACTTCTTATATTTGTTTATTCTTTACAATGAGACTCCAAGCTTGATTGTGCAAACTAATTAAAGAAACCATCATTGTTATATTCAAGATGTAAGTAAAAATTAATTTAATCTAAGCCATGTTATCTGTTGTTTTCAGGATATAGAGGTGAACATAAAAAATATAGTTCCTGCTGTCTTGTATCTTTGATTTTTATAGGGGACGAAACCTAAAAACAATAATCATACTAAAATTCCATCAATTATGTTAAATACTATAATGAGAAGAAGGAAAAACTCATGAAATTCTCTCAGTAGAATGTAGACTGAGGCATGTGAGGAAATAAAAATAAATGAAAAGATATTCTCTATTAATTGGTAAACATCTAAATGCAAATATCCATTGCCAGTTGTGTACACAGCACTGCAATTTTTAAGGAATATAAGAACTGGAGCTTCTTGACTGGCAAGTGAAAGTCGAAAAATAGAGGTGGTCATGTAGGGAGAGACAGTAGGGGAGACAAGGACTTAAACTTGATTCTGAGGACCTTCCTCCTTTAAAGAGAGAGGAGAGGAGAGCCATTCCGGAAACAGAGGTGCAGTACCTTACATTAGAGGAAAAAGGGAGAATGGTGATGGAAGTGTATTTAAGGAAATAAATGTGCTTAGAAGAAGAATCAATGACTTGTGGAAAATGTGGATTGGAAACCCCGACGCCATTGAGAAAATAGATGGCACAGTGATCTCAGTGAGAGCTGGTTTGGAGGAATTAATCAGCAGAAACCATATTGGAGTAGGTAGAAGAGAGAATGTGAGAAGAGAAATGAGTAATAAGGCACATAGAACACAGTTGTGAGAGGTTTGCCTTTGAAATGGAGGGATAAACAGATTTGAACCTGGAAAAGGATGTGTATTATTTTTTTATCTGCATGGTTTTTCCTTTTCAAAATATGTATGTCTCTGGGTAGATTTTATGGCTTTGGTATATTGGCAAATCATATTATTATGTTTAGTATCTTATTTATTTAAATCATACTTATTATATTATTTACATTTATAATTTATCATTATTTTAATACTAGTTAAGAATCAATAAAACTGACAAACGTCCCTCCTAAAATAAAACTGGGAAACTGAATCAGAGACTCTCTTTCTCAATATTAAGATAAAGAGAAAAGTTGGTCAAAACAAGCTGAAAATACAACACAAACCAAGGAAATCCAGACAGCAAGAAGAGGTAGTGTGTAATACACAAGTAAAAAGAGATTTAACAATTATTTTTTAAATTCAGAATACCAAATGTGTAACGTCAGATGTAAATAACAATAAAGAGTTTTACACTGAAATTCCATTCTGCTTGCATGTATGTGTGATGTTCAGAAACCCGCTTTATCTCTCCAGGCCTCAGCTTTCTCATAAATAAAATAGGTTCAACATATTTATATACTTGTTGTGAATCCTAAATGAACACATGCATTTCAAAGCACTTAACACAGGAGCCTCCATTAAGTAAAGGGGTAAAATATGGTAGGTGTTTTCCTATTTTTCTTCATATATTAATAGCTGTAGATGAGAATATTATTTGCTTTTTATAAAATTCTTAGGAACTGTGTCCTACCCTTCAGTAACTGGCTTCCAAAGGAGGCAGCCTAAAAAACCATATTCTGTCACGAATTTTTGAGAGGCTCAAAAACTGTCACTCTTCATTTCAAAGAAGTGCCCTATTTATACTCTGTCAGAAACTGGTGGCTTGTATAAATACCTGAGTCAGGGGAATAACCATCTAGGTCAAAACACGCAAGACTCGTGATGTTTATTTACTGATGCTAGCACCTGGCTCATTTCCATCCTCATCCTTAGCATTCCAGGACACACTCCCATATCACCTGGGTTTCCTTCCTCCCAAGGCAGACTCCCCATAGGACTTAGTCTTTCACTCCCTTCACCTTCCTGTCCGTTCACAGAGCTGCTTTCTGTTGTGCTGTCATTCAGGCTTTATGGTTTCCCTAAAGAGCAGAACCCCACAAGTAGAAAGTAGAAGTTACATAACATTTCTAGGTTTTGCAGAAACATCTGCAGAAGAGCGTTTCCTGGATTTCCGCTGAATGACGTAATAGTGGCTGTAGCTAAAAGGAAAGAGAAAGCAGGACCCAGGTTGTGTGTGGGCTTCTGAAAACCTCCTGGGGAAGACAGCCCCCCTGGTGGCCACGTGTGACAAGGGAGGCGACCAAGGTTGCAGAGCTAGTTTCAGATCTATGCAGAAACCTTACCACTTCTTGGGGATTTCTCTTCATGCTACAAAAAGACTACTATTTGACAAGACCAGAGCGTATCTTGTCATAAGCCTGTTTCCTTACCCTTGGTCTGTTACAAAGAGAAGGAGTCTCCAGCTTCAGGCAGGGCACGGGCTCCTTGAGCTTGGCAGTTATAAGGACACAAAGAGATGTATTCCCTGCCTACAGTCTGCTGGGCAGACCAGAACCCTCCCTAGGATCACCGACTCCACATACTATGGGTCTCCATGGGGCAGGTAGAACTGACAATCTGGATTTTAACTCGATAGTATTCAGAAAAAGGTCACGTTTAACAGTACATTAAACAACTCTTAACAGTACATTCTTAATTTCAGAGATTCATTACTAATATTAGACTTCAAATACTAACGATAGAAGAATATTTTCATTGTCACTTTGAATAATGATTTGACACCTCTTCCCCTCAGTCATAAAAACTCTGCCTAGGTAGCAGAAGAGAGAAGTAAGGAATGTGGAAAAAAATAATGTCATTTTTACCTGAGAGCTAGTGAATTTTATTTATTCAAATGTATTGATTTTTATAGACTTTGAGCAGCATTCCTGTAATCAGCGCCATATTTTCATTGAGGTATTTCACCAGGAAGAGAGAGTGTGTGTGTGTGTGTGTGTGTGTGTGTGTGTGTGTGCGTGCGCGTGTGTGAAGTGCTGAGGTAGCAGGAAAAAGGGCCTACAGCTGCAGAGTGGTCTCTTGAATCTTTTCCTCAGGCTCAACGTTTGGATTTGCCTCCTCAGACTTGGGGTTTACTGGGATCTTAATTAAATTTCCCCAAATTTTATCCTTTGCAGTTTTCGCCTCTCATCCAGAGGGGAGGATGGAGAAATGTAGGAGTAGGAGGTAGACAAGGCTTGGCTTCCCAGCCTGTATTAGTTAGGGTTCTCCAGAGAACCAGAACCAATAAGGGGTGTGTGTGTGTGTGTGTGTGTGTGTGTGTGTGTGTGTGTGTGTGTGTAGAGAGAGAGAGAGAGAGAGAGAGAGGAGGAGAGAGAGAGAACATGAGAGAGAGAGACTCATTGATTTAAGGAATCGGCTCCTGTCATTGTGGAGGGCTTGGCAAGTCCAAAATCTTCAGGGTAGGCAGGCTGGAGACTCTGGGAGGAAGAGTTGTAGTTCCATTCCTAAGTTGGTGACTAGGCTGCACCATTTTACATTCCCACCAACAGCAGACAGTGGTTTCAATTTCTCCCCATTCCGGCCAATTCTTGTTATCTTGGTTATTTGATCATAACAATCCTGATGGATGCGTGGTGATATCTCATCGTGATTTTTATCTGCACTTCCCTAATGGTTAGTGATGTGCCTTTAGTCCATTTAGGATGCTATGACAAAGTACCATAAATTTGCTAATTTATACATAACAGAGATTTATTTCTCACAGTTCTGGAGGCTAGGAAGTCCAATATCAAGATCCTTGGAGATTTGTTGTCTGAGGAAGGCTGATTTTCTGGCTCGACAGATGTTTTCTTGTTGTACCCCTCACATGGTGGAAGGACAGCTGGCTCTCTGGGGTCCCTTTTGCAAGGGCCCTAATCCCATTCATGAGGACTCTGTCCTAATGACTTAATCTCCCAAATGCCCCACCTTGAGGGTTAAGATTTCAGCATATGAATTTTGGGGGAACATTCAGACCATAGCAATACGTTTATTGGCCATTTATATGTCTTCTTTAAAGAAATGTCTACCCAAGTCTTTTGCCAATTTTAAATTGAGCTATATGCTTTTTGATCCTGAGTTGGAGGAGTTCCTCATACATTCTGGGTATTGCCCCCTTATCAGATATATGATTTGCAAATATTTTCTTCCATTCTGAAGGTTTCCTTTGAAATCTTTTGTGTCCTTGAGACACAGAAATTTTAAATTTTGATGTAGTCTAGTCTATTTTTACTTTACTTGCCTATGCTTTGGGTGTCATATCCAAGAATTCATTGCTAAATCCATTGTCATGAAGCTTTCCCTGTAAGCTTCTTCTAGGAAGCCTATAGTTTATAGTTTCAGGTCTAATGTTTAGGTCTTTAATACATTTTGCATTAATTTTTGTGTATGGTATAAAAGTAGGGATCCAGCTTCATTCTTTTGAATGTGGATATCCAGTTTTCCCAACACCATTGGTTGATGAGACTATTTTTTTCCCATTGTGTAACTGTCTTAGTCTGATTTTGTTTTCAGGTATAACAGAATACCTGAAACTGGATACATTTATAGAGAAAATAAATTTATTTTATTTTATTTTTAAAATTTGAGATTCTTCTTAGATTTTTATCACATTTAAACATGCACGTGAATTCTTTTTGTCCTATGCAATGTGATGCAACATCAGACAACATTTACTTTCTAGGAAAAGTTAAATGAGTAAGATACTTGGTCTTGTGATCACTATGTGGAAACATTGTACATTCCATTTGTTTTATCATATTCACATTCCTTTTATTGATATAAATCTGAAGATGAAAATGGAAAAAATCCAGAGGTATCAAAACAAAGTTACACAGTAAATACCACAAGAAAAGGGAATGCGTGTAAGTTCCCAACACAGTCTCAAATGAACAAAAAATATATGCTCATTTCCCAGTGTTTCACACATTAAGAATAACAGTTTGGGTAGAACTACCCTGCATGTTCAGGATGTGATGATCAAGGTGAAATTTAAAATCGAATAAAAATGTATTGATTGGATAAATTACTAAAAATTATCAATTTTTGCAAAATACATTTCTGGAAGGAAGGCTCATCCATTATAGTAACTTTTGTACCTATTTCAGAACTTTGAGCATTTTAATTGTTTAGTGATATGGAGAGTTTAATCGAATCATGAAAAATAATGAATAATAAAGTTTATATGGTTTATTAAAAAAAACTGATCCTTTCTGATCTCTACTCTTATGTAAACAGGGTGATTTTATACCAATGTCATCTAAATATCCTCAAATGATTTGATGCCTAGGTTTCTGAGTGATGGAAAAATGAGGACACAACTATTTACAGTTCACACACACACTCTGGAGATTTGGTCCTTATTGACGAGGGCGGGAAAGGTGGAGGATTGATGATTTGGAGGACACAGGGCTACAACTTCCCAAAATATAGTGTGGTATGTTGTCTAATTGCTGTGAGCTGTGTGAATCAAGGATAATTTGAGTTTAGATATGTGAGTCTATATATGACATGGGCCTAGTTATTTTCTACTATGACAAGTAAAGGGCAAATTAGAGATGATGTCATACTTGTGAGTTTAATATAGTGCTAGGCAGATGCTGAAAATTACATCGCTCTTGCAATTTGATCTCCAGAGCCATATAGCCTTCAAAAAACTAGAATTTCAGTTGTTTTAGTAATAATCTCAGTAGGCACTATTGACATTCAGTAAGGGTAGAGTGGAAATTTAGCCATTGTATATTATAATTCTAGCAAATATGGCCACGATGAAGAAAATGCTTGGTGATTCATGATGCCTTCTCTTAGGAAGAGAATTGTTTGAAAAATTGCTTCAGTAAAAATTATTTCTTGAGTGATTACACTAGGACTGGTGCTCCAGTTATTAAATAACTGATTTGCTAAAGATGGTCCCATATCTATGATTTTAAAGAGTCAAAATCATCCAGGGTATAGTGCTATGTGCCTACAGTCTCAGCTACTCAGGAGGATCCCTTGAGCTCAATAGTCCAAGTCCAGCCTGGGCAATATAGCAAGACCCTTGTCTCTGAAAAAATAATAATAGATAGATAGATAGATAGATGATAGATAGATAGATAGAAATAAGGAGTAGGAAATCTAGAGGACTGGGATGACCTAATGTAACTGCAAGCCCAGCCCAAACTGACCCTACTCTGTTGATTGCAGAATGTCAAGTTACCTTGTAGGTACACCACGGCCCAAACTACAAGTCATATACTCTGGACATGTGCAATGGAAAAACATTTGGCTTCTTACAAAACACAGAACCAATGTTTCCTCCCCCTGGAACCAAGAAGACCAGGACATGACTGAAATCTGAATGCCAGAACTCTCAGAAGTGAGGGGTTTCCATTGGCCAGGAAGATCCAAGGCTAAAATCCACCTCAACATGCCTACTGTAAATGGTTAAATTTGAAATCCTCCAATCAGACCCCAACTAGCCAGTATTCCTAATACTTTCTCTTGCCTTCTGATCCCTGAAAACTTGGCCCGGACTACAAATTGGGTGGACAAATTTGAATTTGAGCTGTGCTTTCTGTCTCTTTGTTGATGAGCTGACAATAAAACATTTCTTTTCTCAAAAGCCAGTGTCATAGTATTGGCTTCTATGTGCATTGGGCAGTGGGCCCATTTGCTCAGTAACACTAGTTTCCTATGCAAAATAAAAAAGCAAAGCCAGAGTTCGGGATTGGACCTTTAAGTTAATGCTGCATATGAAAATAGTTATTATTTATCTAGTTATGAATTTAAGACAAAGATAATTCTCTTTTGTTTGATAAGAATCAACTTGGTTGAGAACCCATAAAAGACCTTTTAGAAATTTGAATTTTAATGCAAAAATTCAAAGAAAGATTAAAATTTGAATATTTTTAAAAGCACATGTTTTTATTAGGGATGGTATTGCCCCCAAGGGTGCAAAAATTAGTTCTTGGGATGTGAAAAAATCTTAGATATTACAATAGTTTGTGGCCTTCCAAAGCTCAACATTTTTCAACATAATTTTGTTCCCTAGTATTCATTTTTCTCAGTGGGTTTTCTTGTATGCCAAACAAGAATATTGACATTGAGTTCAAGGAAGAGAGACAAAATATACGCAAGAACAGTGCCATAAACCTATGGTGAGTAGATGGTTTATTGGTGGACTTTCTTCTCACCATTTGCTTGATCTCAAAGTCTTACTGGGAGAGATGCCCTTTGCTTACTTTATGGGTTGTCATTGCCTGTCTTCTGGATGTGCTTATGTAGAGGCCAAGGGGAAACTTCCCCTTTGTTCTCTGAATGTTCGCTGAAAAAGCAATTCACAAAAGGCAGACTAATTGAAGAAAAGGCATACAAAAATTTATTGACATGTACATGACAGAATCACAGAGTGATTACCACCCCCCAAAGGGGTGCAGAACCTCATATACCATCGTGAGTTTACAAAAAGATGTGGGCTCAGAGCATGGTGAAAAGCAGGGTATGGTGGTAAATCAGGTTATAGAGGCAAGACAGGTTATGGGAGGGAGAGGAGACCTGGCTAGCAAAGGTGGTCTTACTATGTAGATGAAACCTCAAAAGCAGCCCTCAGAGAAAGGGATGGTTAATGTTTCTTTCAGATCTTCAAAGGTGTCAGACTCTCAGTTAATCTTTCCTTGAATTGGTCAAGGAAAGCTGCATCAATGAAGATTCTCTACAGATACAAATTTTCCCCACAAAAGATAGCTTTTCAGGGATATTTCTATTTGCTGGCTCTCAGATAGCCATGTCAAAATATGTCAAAGAAATATATTTTGGGGTAAAATAGTTTGATTTCCTTCCCTTATGTTTGGGCTTTTGTGTCCTTGAATGTGAGATGGGCTTTGAGAATTAGTAGTAGTTTATACTTTATCATTAAAGATTTTCAACACACCGATAATTATGTTGAGTACTGCAAAGAAGAAAATGTTGACATGCTCTGGATGAACATCTATCAGTGACATTAAAAGTTATTTTCTCACATGAAGTAAAATTAAAAGTTAAGTATACCAAAAATCAGTATTAGTAAAATAATTTAATTTTTCAACTTTTTATAAAAAGTTTTAAATTATTTTTAAGTTTATCATTACATTGATATTATTACCATGTATTTATAATATTTAATTCAATATATTGCAACTTACAGAGGTAAAGAAAATGAATTAAAATTCACGTTGCCAAATTAGCTATAAAGCTACGTTAAACTTCAATAGCTTTTTCTTTCTTTCTTTCTTTTTTTTGGTGGGGACAGGGTCTCACTCCGTTGCCCAAGGCTGGAGTGCAGTGGCCTGATCACAGCTCACTGTATAACCTTCCACTCCTGGGCTCAAGCTATCCTCCTGCCTCAGCCTTCTGAGTAGCTGGGACTATAGGCAAATGCCACCACACCTGGCTAATTTCTAAAATTTTTTTTTGTAGAGACAGGGCCTCATTATATTGCCCAGGCTGGGATAGCTTTTAAATTTAATTTTTTGCTTACTTTTTGGCATTTTCAACTCTGCAATGAATAAAAACAGTAACCTTTACACTTTTCCTTATTATGTAAAGTAGAGACATACAGTGAATACCTACATAGATATAAAATATATCTGTGTTATTAAAATTTAATGGGTGGGCCAGGCGCGGTGGCTCACGCCTGTAATCCTAGCACTCTGGGAGGCCGAGGCGGGTGGATTGTTTGAGCTCAGGAGTTCGAAACCAGCCTGAGCAAGAGCGAGACCCCGTCTTTACTAAAAATAGAAAGATATTAATTGGACAACTAAAAATACACACAGAAAAAATTAGCCCGGCATGGTGGCGTATGCCTGTAGTCCCAGCTACCTGGGAGGCTGAGGCAGAAGGATCGCTTGAGCCCAGGAGTTTGAGGTTGCTGTGAGCTAGGATGATGCCACGGCACTCTAGCCTGGGCAACACAGTGAGACTCTGTCTCAAAAAAAAAAAAAAAAAAAAAAAAATTTAATGGGTGCTTGAATTAGGAAAAAATTTCTCAAAGGGTGGGGGGTGGGGAAAGGGGAGGCAATAATGAAAAACAACGTTTGAGAAACACTGCTTTAAACTCATATAAAGAGTACCCAAAGAAAAGTAAAAAAAAAAAAAAAAAGGAAAGAAATAGAAAGTGTTGGGGTTCAGAAAACAATACCCCAAATACCCCAAAATGAAGTCCTAAGAAGCAAAAGTTTTTCTCTGACCTTCTCCTGCCTCCTATCTCAGTCCCATTTTTTCCAGAGGCAAGCAATAGAAACTAGAATCCCCTTTCCCAACATGGGTCATAGAAACCAGAACACTTTTTCCTCAAAGCCAGCCATAAAACCTAAAATAGTACTCTAACCTTCCTTTCATATTTCTGTGTGAAGACTGGCCATAAAGATATTATCTGACCTACCTTGTTTGATTGTAGGTCCTAAGGTCCCCATTCCAGAGGGGTCTTGCCCCATGCCCTGAAGGAAGGAATGCATCCTCAGGGAGAGCAAGAAGAATCTAGAGAGTCCTTGCTGGGTTTCCTCAGTTTATTAGCATTAGATCATACACTTTTTGTCCAATCATATTTCTACACGCTATCCATACGTTGTTGAACCTAAGCATAAAAATGGAAAATATCCCCTGTACCTTTGGGTCTTTATTCTGAAGGCTCTCATGTATACACGTTAAGTAAATTTTTATGCCTTTTCTTTAATTAATGTGTCTTTTGCAAGTTGATTTTTCAGTGAACCTCCAGAGGGCCAAAGGGGAAAGTTCCACTATGCTACAGAAGTAATGTGGGGACATTCAGAAAATGGAAACTAGTATGTTTCTTATTTAAGACCTATGCACACAGCAAGGTCTTCAGAGAACCTAGAGACCAAGACTCAGCGTTACCCACCTCAGCCAGCCCAGCAGCATCTTCAACATCCCCAATGGCCTTGCCCTTGTCTGTACTCATGGCCCTGGTGGGGCTCAGCTGCATGTCCATCTGCTCTCTGAGCTGTCAAATGCCTCTAAACCATAGATGGGGTAACTGGAAGGCCCTGAGACTGCTGGCACAAATGGGGAAAATTTCTCTTTTCCCTTGCTTGAAGGACAGAAATGACTTCAGATTCCCGCAGGAAGAGTTTGATGGCAACCATCTTCAGAAGGTTCAAGCCGCCACTGTCGTCTCTGAGATGATCCAGCAGATCTTCAACCTCTTCATCACAAAGGACTCATTTGAGGCTTGGGATCGCAGCCTCCTAGACAGACTCCTCCATCAACTCTACCAGCAGCTGGATGACCTGGAAGCCTGTCTGAATCAGGAGGTAGAAATGGAAGAGACTCCCCAGATCAACGTGGATGTCATATTCGCTGTGAGGAAATACTTCGTAAGAATCATTCTCTACCTGAAAGAGAAGAAATACAGCCCTTGTGCCTGGGAGGTTGTCAGACTAGAAATCATGAAAGCCTTCTCTATAACAACAAGCTTGGAAAACAAATTAGTAACGAATCATACCTGGTTCAATATAGAAAAAATTCTCATTGACTAATATGCTATCTTATACTTCTAGAAGTTCTGCCATTCTAATGACTCTCGTTTTTGCTATAACCATCATATGCATTGAAACAAGTTTTTCAAATGTGTTCAGGAATATTAAGCAATATTGTCTTCAACTCTATAGGCAGTAGTTCCTTACAGATGAACATGCTGATGAATCTATTTATCTATTTCAACATTTATTTACTCAAGCATTGATAAGATTTAAATTATTGTTGTTCATATAATATGTGCACCTTTACCTCGTGATTAATATAACATGCTCTTTATGTAATTATTATTATATAAAGTCAATTTACTATTTTGCTTTTTTCATGAAATTTTTACTATGGAAAACTTCTTGTATTTGTTTACTCTTTAAATAAGAAATTACTGGGCTTATTTTTGAACCTCATTAAAGAAGATGATTAAACTCATTTGTCCATCATCATTAAATTCAAGTTGTAAGTAAAAATTGCCTTTCACTAAGCCAAGATGTATGTTGCCCTTGGGATATAGAAATGAACATGACAAGTAAAGTGACTTGCGTTCTTGATTTTTGTAAGGAAAATAACCAAAAAATGATAATCATACTTAATAATATCTGTTGGGTTAAATGCTGTAATGAGAAGGAAAAACTATTGAAAGTCTCTCAGCGGATGCTGGAGCAAGGCATATCAGGAAATAAAATAAAAATATGTAGATATCCTCTATGGTGGACATCTAAGTACAAACGTCCATTGGCAATTAGGTATTTGAGTCTGCAATTTACAAGCAATTCTACAACTGAAAGCCTAGAAATAGAAGTAATAGATGTAGTCATGTAGGAAGAGTTTACAGAATGAGAAAAAGACTTAAAATTCATTCCTATGATCTCAACTTTAAAGACAAAGAAGAGGAAATAGAGTTGGAATGGCCATACATTATAAGGACAAGAAAGAATGTTGATAAGAGCATGTTTAAAAGACTAAAACTGCTTAGAAGAATCAATACATTAATACAAAATGTGAACTGAAACTTCCCACTATATTGGGAAAATAGATGGCATTGGTGATCTTAGTGAAAAGTAGTTTGGTAAAATTATTCAGCAGAAATTGTACTAGAATTAGTGGCAGGGAAAATTAGAGAAGTTAGTGACAATATATATCAAAAATAACTTTGAGAGCTTTGCCTTCTGAAGTGGAGGAGAGAAATAGGGTGGACTTATTTCTATAGAAAAAAGAATATGGATTAATTTTCTTTTCTGCACAGTGTCCGCTTTTTTGAAATATATTGGTGTCCAGATAGATTTCATGAATTTTATGTACTGAAAATCATATTCATACATTTACTGTTTTATGACATAGTAAATTATTTATAATGACAATTTATCACTATTTTGATTAATACTCTGTCGAATGTCAGCAAGCTGCTCTGTGGATTGAAACCATCCACTGGAATGGAGAAATTGTCAACCTTAATAAGAGTTGGCTTGGTAGAATTAATGAGTAGAAACCATATCGGGGTAGGTGGAAGGGTAAGTAAGAGAAGAGAATGATTCCCAGTGTCTTTTTTTCATCGCTTTAATTTAAAAGAATTAAAGTGTCTTTTTTTCACTTTAATTCTTTCATTTTCATCATATTCAGATTTGCATTTGTTTTCCTTTTGCTTCAACATGTCCAAATACAATGACAGATTTGTATAAAGGTTAACTGGAGCAAGGAAAAAAATGAGGTATTAAAAAGTATGGAAAATGATGGTACGGGCCCTTTACATTTCCATTTTCACTTCTCTGCTGAGGGATTAACCTCAAGATGAAATAGAAAGTAATCCAGAAACAATGAAACAACCCTGGCAAAGAAAAACAGTAAATTAAAAAGAATGCATAAAAATGGAAAGTCATGAAACCAATAAAGAAAAGGAGAGTAATTTGATCTAGCATCATATTCTGGACCGCATTGCCCTACATTTTCACTGTGAGATAGAGAATGATGAACCGAGATCCTCAGTGGAAATGCACTGACTGAAAAATCTAGGGATGGTTAGTAGTAAATTCAAAATAAGTTTCTTATAGGAGAAAAATCTCCTGCATCCTGCTCAGAAACCTAGAGTTTAATAAGTGTTCAATAGTTTAATGAATTGAATTCAATACAAATCAACACTCGACAAAATAAAATTACTTTTGCTTTTTAAGATAAAAATGAAAAAAAAAAAAAGAAGACAAGTTACTTAATCTTCTACCCACATACACAAATACTGTTTGTAAATTTTTACTCCTGTCATCTCGAGGCTATGGAAATATTTGACACCTTTGTATCTGACCAGAAGAGGTGTCACAGCTTCCAACCTAGGTTGTTTACAGAAGCACACTGGGGTCCTGGGAAGTTGATTGTTTGGGGCACAAAAGAAATCATCCTCTAATAAAGGTATACTAAAAGTTTAAAGTTGTGATGAGCTGACTCACACCAGCCCATTAAGAGTGAGTTAGCAAAAGTTAAATTGTAAGACGTGGCCAGGCGTAGTGGCTTGCGCCTGTAATCCTAGCACTCTGGGAGGCCGAGGCGGGAGGATCACTTGAGCTCAGGAGTTTGAGACCAGCCCGAGCAAAAGTGAGACCCTGTCTCTACTAAAAATAGAAAGAAATTGGCCAAAAAACTAAAAATAGAAAAAAGTTAGCCAGGCATGGTGGTGCAAGCTGGTAGTCCCAGCTACTCGAGAGGCTGAGGCAGGAGGATTGCTTGAGCCCAGGAGTTTGAGGTTGCTGTGAGCTAGGCTGATGCCACGGCACTCTAGCTCAGGCAACACAGCGAGACTCTGTCTCAAAAAAAAAAAAAAAAAAAATAAAAATTGGAAGATGTGCGGCTGAGTGCACACAGAGCCAGAGGGTAAGATTGAAAACATCCTATCTAACCTGAGAGGCGAGGTGGTGCTGGGAAACATGTGTAGAAACCTTGTAGTTCTTGAAATTAGGATTGACGCATTCAATCCTAATCTATTTGAACATAAGATAACCAGTAATTTTGGCAAATACCTGAAGAGCCATTAGTAAGGAAATGTTGAAAGAGTGGAAAACTCCTGTAATAATCCTGGACCTAAGGCCTTAGTGAAGCCCAGCCACAGAGCCACACTTGAAAGTCTTCCTTTGTAAGAGAAAATCTGACAATATTATTTGTTAATAATTGTATCCGGAGTCAATACTATGAGCCCTGTGATAATGATAAAATAGTGAACAAGATATACAACTTTTTCCTAAGAAGGTTACTTGTCAAACATGTCTAACAAATCCTTTTCAAGAGGACAAATCCACAGAGTGCCATGAAAAATAAAGAAGGTGAAAACAGGGCCCAGGACAGAGGTAAATTTTTGTTCTTAGCAAGAAGAAAACCATTATTTACAAGGGTTTGACTGTAACAAAAAGAGTTCTTTTCATTTCAGAGATTTGAATCTATTTATATTGAAAAAGCTGAAGTTTCTTGGGGGCAAATTAAACTTAAATTGTGAAAATAAATAGAATAGTTTAAATTGTTATGTCCTCTAATCTATTTAGAGAATACATACGGTAAAGTAAAAAAAAAAAAAAAAAAAAAAAAAAAAAAAAAAAAGAAGTATACAGGAACTTTCAGAAAATGGAAACTACCCTGTTCTGTATTTAAGAGACATACATGGAAAGGTCTTCAGAGGAACTGGGCCAATACTCACACAGACACACACTTGATCCAGGCCATCAGCATCCCCAAGATCTAACGCCCACCCTCTCTGAGGGCCTTCCTGATCATTAGCTGCACCATTTGATCTCTGAGCTCTGATCTGCCTCAGAGCCCTGGACTGGTTACCTGGAAGGCTGGATGCTTCCATTTCTTCATTTCCCCAAACTAGCAGGAAGAAAGTCAGCTTAATCACTGAACTCAAGGAGATCTTTCTTTCTTTTCCTCTGGGTCACAGCCCTGAGCTGCCTGTTGTCCAATATCTGTATAAACTGGTGTTCTGTGCATTTTTTGCCAGTTCTCTAGATGTTAATAGGAGTAGGATGTGTTCAAGCCTTCTCGCTACATCATGACTAAAGCCTGCACTCTACTAATTCCCTTTCTGAAATCCTATCTTACATCAATTCTATATTCCATTAGGATTTTATTTTCATCTATCATATGAGTTGAGAGTTTACAGTGATAACTGCCTACACTTCCTGGTTATCATCATATAACTATTTTATTGAAAATTATTTCTATCATTTTAACATCAGATACATCCTTTTCCCTAAATCCTATTACTACTATAGTACAAAAATTTCAGGAATTATATGTTTTAATAATCTGGTCACCTAATATTCACTTTGTCACACTGTTTTTACTGTCATTATAAAATATGCTTCATTTTTCTTCTCTGTTGCTTCATTTCTTCCTGATTAAATTAAGATTTGATCTATATAGAGGGTAATCATTTCATAAAAATTATGAATTCCTAAGGATTAACAATAAAATTTTAATGAATATAATAAAATCAATAAAAGATAGTAAGACAGTGTGTAATTTTTGGATTAATTTGTATCATAATTTCAAAATGCAGAACTTAATTGGTTACTTATAACATGCAATATAGGTTCTGAATTGAATCTGCGTTCTGCCAGGAGATAGCTGTGATCCTGGGCAATTCACATAACTGCTCTGAGCTTCAAATTTCTTAAATTTGAAACAGGATAGAAATATTTCAAGATTTGTTGTATCAAACAAACTAAAACATTTAAAAGCACTTAGTAGAATATATGTTATGGCCTGAGTCAGGGCTTAGCAGATGGTGACTATTTTCTTATCTATTCAGATAGATTGTTGGGACTCAGAAAACAATACCACGAAGTGAAGACCTCAGAAGCAAAAGTTCTTCTCTCATCCTCTCCTGTCCTCCTATATGTCAGTCCTGTTTGCCCCTAAGGTTAGCCATAAAAACCAGAATCCCTCTTTCCCAAGGTAGGTCATAAAAATCAGCACTTCTTTTGCCCAAAGCCAGCCTTAAAACCTAAAATATTACTCTACCTTTCCCTTTGTCCTTCTGTATAAAAACTGGCTGTAAAGAAATGATCTGACCTACCTTGTTTGACTGCATGTCGTAAAGCCCCTATTCCAGAGAATTCCGATTGAAATTTTAACTTTAAATGTGACTATCGTGTGCAGAATGTACCCACAGGAACAGAAAGAAAGAGAATTTATCTACTGGTGTCCTCTTCTCAAATAAGTAACTAAGTTAAATAAACGGATTTTGAGAAAGGTCTTTGCTGCCATTAGAAATTATCGTTTTCCTATATGCACATTACTAATAACCGTCCTGCTGGAAGGGCTCTGTCCCACTTGTTGCTAAATGCACACAAACACCTGCTATGTTCCTTCTGTTCAAGTACTGTTTCATTTTGTTGTGTTTTTAAAGGAAGTTGCATCATGACCAGCATTTAAAAGATGCCTTGGATTGCATTGGCGCCATGAATAATTTCCCCTACACTGTGATGACTTGCTGGATCCTAGGGAGGAAACACAAGATGCAGCTAGCACTGGAATAAGCTTCGTCTTTTCCAATACTCTACAGGCTGCTGTGATATCAGTGTTGCTCTTGCTGGGGTCACTGATATTGGCTATGTCTCCGTGAGAGAATTCTGGGCTCTCAGTATCCACTTCAATTTTCTCTTCCTCTGATCAAAATGATCTAAACAGATGATTCAATGCTGCCCATTCCTATTGTTCCATCTCCTGAAGACCTGTATCTGTTCCAGTTGACATGTTAAACATCTCTGTGCTCCTTGCAAGTTCTCAAACTGCTGCTGGCCCTTTTTTCTTCATGCTTCATGATGTACACTCTGGGTGTTTGAACAAACTAGAGTTTTGTGCCTGGTGCTGTCTTCTCCTAGGGGAATTAGAATGTGGAAGCACGTAAATAGGGGCACAGATGAGCTCCTAAATTCTTTTCCAGCTCATTGGGTGTAGTCATGTGGACAGGGTTCCCTCTATTTACTTTGTTTCTGTTCCCATGGGACTTCCTTGACCTCCACACTGCAGACTTGGCGGGCTGAGAGGATCGAGGCATGGCCAAGTTCGCACTCTACTCTGAGCTCACAAAAGCTCAGCTGTTTCCAGCTGGGGCTGTGCCGTTATCTCCTATAGCTTCTCCAAGGCAGCCGGGGAGGACCAAGGTCCATGTGTCCCTCTCTAGTGGTGCTGCCCAGGGATATCTGTGGGGCAGGCTGTGATAGCACCCCTTGCTGCCAGCTCTACCACCTCCTCCCTTCTGTTCTCCAATACTTTAGCATATATAAAAAATTAACTTCTGCATATGATCAGGCTATGGTTACAGAGATTTTTCAGGGTAAGGTGAGAATACAAAGCTACATCATATAATTTTTTCCCACTGAACATAAAATGATAAATAATAAAAAGTAAAATTACAGTAAAGAAATAAACACCATAAAAAATAACCAACGAATAGAAGGAGTATTTATATTTGAAAGGTGTTAAGCAATGACAGAGACAGAGAGAGAGGAGAGAGGGACAGAGAGAGAGAGAGAGAGCCAGGCCAATCCAAATATAATATTTTTCCCTGCTCTTAAACTGGGTGCTCCACATTCAGTGGAGAAAGAAAGAAAAGTGAGGGACAAATATATTGTAAAATATAACCTTGAGTTACCCAATCTCTCCCCTTTCCCACTTGGAAAGAGCAATCTAAAATTTGGGTCTGTAAACTGAGCAAAGATTTGAGAAATCCCTCCTAATATGAAGCCCCTTTTCACTACCTGAGCAATTCACCCATACACTTCCTGATTAACTTCTTCAATTAGACTATTTCACAGACCACTTTAATAGTTCCCAAATTCTACCCAAACAGATACCTCTACCAGCTGTCATTTGGCAAGAATGGTATCCTGTGAAATCCCCAAATGTCTGTGCTCTCTTACTACTGAGTGAAAGTAGAAGGTATTCAAGTCCAGACATTATTCAAAATGACAGTGAGGATGTTCTCTTAATTGTAAAGTAACTTGAAGTGACCTAAGGGATGAATTTGTAAAATTAGCAACTTACTATTAAGAAAAAGTTAATGTACCTTCAAACAGGAGATTTTTTTCCCCGATTTCCCTTGCAGTTCTACACCCAGATTTGCAGCTGTACTAACTCTTAGTCCAGCACAACACAAAGGGAGACTGATGAGTCAGGACGCCCAGAGTGGCTGAGCAGCCTGGAGGCAAGGGACACATTCTGGCTCTCTCTCTCTCTCCACATGGCTACCTATTGTCCAAAGACAACATCTCCTGCCTACAGCTGGAACTACTTTTGCTAAGATGCAAAAGCTAAAACAGGTGTCTTCCAATATTAGGGCCAGTTCCTTCTTAGAAAGAGCCCCTTTAACCTAGAGAGAAAAATCTCCCCTTCCAGGGAACAGAATTCTGCATAGAGCAGAACCCTGCTCTCCACAAAGTTAGTGTCTGTTTTTGTCCACCTTGGCCAGTAGGTGGCTCTCATCCTGTGTAAATATTTTAACAGCCTCCAGAGTAAAACGGATCCTGTTCTCTATTTCCTTTTTGCCTCATCTGCTATTATTATATCATTGTAACAGGGACATTCCCTCATTTCCAAAAATATTCACCAGGAGAAAAAAAAAAAAGAAATCCTCACATGGGAGTTTCTGAAAAACCTAAAACTTTCACTCAACTTTTGCTTTCAACTGATGGCTTTGTACCCTCAAGGGAAAATTGACAGCCAGAAACCACAATGGAAGAGGAAGCAGCTGCATGAATGGGCAGTGCAGGTTAACCAGGAGTGAATGAGGAGAGCCCGCTGGGATTTCTACACTGGGGAGGGAGGAAACTATTGTGACATCGGAGCGCAAGAATGGGGTCCAGAGATCAGGGAGGAAGGGGGTCTGTGGCAGGCAGGCATCCGAATCAGCAAAGAACATTATAAATATATGTAGATGTAGTTAGATATAAAATACATACCATTGTGTATATATATTATTCATATATATAAATATTCAACTTCAGTCTAAGAGAGTAATTCCTGTACCAGATATTTACAAGCCATCAATTTCTCATTGAATACAAAAATCAGACATCGTTGAAATCGTCATAAGAAACATACCAGAAACAACACAGGGCACATTGTAAGACATTGTGGTTTGCCCCCCAGCCCCACAGAGCTTTGGGCCCCAGGACACATCCGGGCCTAACCAAACAAGGTAAAAAAACTCACCCGCCCAAGGGCACGGAGGAGACAACATCCCCATTGGTCAAGAAAAAAGGGGAAGAAACAACCTTACAAGGAGCAGAAGCCAGACGGGAGAGGAAGGAATGACACAGAAACCCCAGGGCCATGAACAGCTCAGACTTGTGGCCACTCTTAACCCTCACGAGTGTACTTTTGTTACCAGATGCACGCTGAATCCCTCGGTTGCTGTCTTCTCGCAATTGAGTGTTGAAAGCAAACGACAAAGAATGCGCAAGGAGAGAGAGAGAGAGAGAGAGAGAGAGAGAGAGAGAGAGAGAGAGAGAGAGAGAGAGAGTTTATTGAAGCGAAAATAACACTCTCAATCTCTTTTGTGGGCTGGACCTGGGGTTCCTTTACCAGATGGAAGTTTGTTTTTCCCAGACATTGGTAAACACGGATTACCCTGAGTGCATTTACGTGACACTAAGAAGATCCTAACCACACTCAAAACTAAAAGATGGAACCAAAGTCCAGGGCTCAATAAAATGCCAAATTTCTGCATGATCTGAAGTGTGCTGCTGCCTCAGTAAGTGGAATCAGAGAACACATGGTCCATTAGAGTCCCAGGTTAGCATCACAGAGGTGTGGAATAGTCCCAGAGTGTTCCTGAGTGTGGGGAGGAGACAAGAGAAGTGGAAAGTGAGCTCACAGTCCCTCCGTAACATCCATCCTAGCACATTCCACCATGCCTCTGGGCTCTAGATCCTGCCTCCTGTCTCTGGGATTTTCAACCTCACAGCATATCATAGATGTGTATATGTCTTAGTGTGATGAATGAGTGCTCCGATCCCTCATCCACATCCTTTCCAAGCAGTTTCCGATACTATGTATCCATATTGACAGACACAACCTATCCTGACTCAGGGCTTCTGGACTGAAATCCATTTTCCTTGATTTATCAGCTGGTGTCTGTACAGTCTTTAGCCACCAAAAGGCATGTGTTTCAAAGGTTTATGCCTAATTGTCAGGTGACGAGATGAGTTAATTCATTGCAATGTATTTGTCCATGCCAATAATTTCTGTTTCCCTGTGAAATCTACCAGTAGGCAGATTT
Organism: Indri indri; assembly: GCA_004363605.1. Taxonomy (NCBI): domain Eukaryota; kingdom Metazoa; phylum Chordata; class Mammalia; order Primates; family Indriidae; genus Indri; species Indri indri. The sequence goes on along the minus strand of RJWJ010021178.1, from coordinate 7,724 downwards.
GCCGCAAGGAGAGCTGGGGGTCTCTGGTATATTTTAATTTGGCAACTGTAACACTGTCATGGTGAGAACCAGGTGACAGTCATCAAAGTCAATTGCTGATGTCTGCTCTGTGATGAATCAGGTGATTTTCTTGACGCGAAGCTGCTCTCAGCGTCTTGGGAGGGGACAGGACACAGGTATGTTATTAATTTGAATGCAGGGCAATTGGTGAGCCAAAACCAGCTGTGGCACAGGCTCCAGGAGCTCGCCATGAGAGTGAAGAACTTTGTCAAGGGCGTGGGCTTTTTTCAAGGGGTCAGTAGGAATTTCTAGGCACAAATACAGCAGGACTACATTCCTGCAAACAAAATAGCGTGAAGACACTACAAAATTAACGTGTGTTCTGTTTTCTCTTTTCCAGCTTTGTTGATATGTAATTGACTATGTAAGTCTTTGTGTGGACATTTTTCTGAGGTATTAATAAAACCTATGAGTGAAACGTCCATGTCTCAATAGCAGGACAGTGTTTAAGAAACTGCCAAATACTTTTCCCAAGTGGCTGCCCCATTTTTATCCCCACTAGTGGCATAAGCATTCCGGTCACTCCACGTGACCTGCCAATGCTTAGTATGGTCAATCTTTGAAATTTTAGACATTCTAGTTAGTCATTCTAGTTGGTGTGTTGTGGAATCAGACTGTGATTTTAATTTTCATTTCCTTAATGACTAATGATGTTAAGTGTTTTGTGGTATGCTTATTTGTCATTGTGTATCTTATTTGGTAAAATGTTTAAATATTTTTGTGCATTTTTTGTGTCCTTTTTATGGTCTTGTTGAGTTGTAAGAGTTCTATAAGTTTCAGTAATGAGTATTTTATTCAATGAATGTCTAACAAAGTTTTCTCAGACTCTACCTGCCCTTTTCCTTTTCATAAAAGCATCCTTTGGAGAACAAAAGTTTTTAAATTTTGTGCTTTTGGTGTTGTTTCTAAGAAAAAAAGTACATTTTCTATCAAAATTTTATAGTTTTAGATTTTATACTTAGTTCTATTATTGTGTTTTGAGTTTTTTTTTAATATTGTGCAAGGTATGGATCAAAGTTTATTGTTTTACGTAGGGATGTCTATCTATTACAGCATCATTTATTTATTCAGTTCTTCTTCTTTAATTGAGTGCGCTTTGTGCTTTCGTTGAAAATCAATCAACAATGTATGTATATGTGGTTCTTTTTGCAAATACTCATCTGTTCCATTGATGTATTAGTTTCTCTTGAATATTTCACTGTCTTGATTACTTTAGTATTATCATAAACCCTAAAATCAGATAATGTAAATCCTCCAACTTTTTTCTCCTTTTGAAGTTATGTTGGCTATTTTTGGTCTTTTGCATTTCCATATAAATATTAGAACCTGTAAATTTCTACACCAAAAAGCCTGGTGGGATTTTGATTGGTATTGCATTGAATGTGTAGATCAATGTGATTACAATTGATATTGTAACAATATTGAGTCTTTCAATCCATTAACCAGTATATCTCTCCATTTGTTTAGGTCTTCTCTATTTTGAGACAAATGTACAAGTCTTCATACAAATTTGTTCTTAAGTATTTATTATTTTTGATACTAAGTGATATTGTCTTTTTAAAGTTAAATTTCTGATTGTTCATTGCTAGTGTAAAGAAATATTATTGACTTTATGTATTAACTCTGATAAACTAGTATATCCTAGCAGACTTTTTAAAAAATTCTGTAGGATTTTCTAAATAAAGGATCAAGTCAATTTTTCATACAGAAATTTTATTTTTTTCTTTTCCATCTGGATGACTATTATTTCTTTTCTGGCCTTATTAGGAAGTAGTGTTTATTTCACTAATTTTCATTACATAATTAAAAACATTTCACTATTCATTTAGTAATTTTTTCGGTACCTTTTTGGTAACCTAATGGGCAGTAACATCAAAGAAAGATCCTAAAGCTCCTTGTGATGGTTTCTCAGAGACTTGAGAAGACAGGGACAATGTCATTTGGAGGATATCAAACTATCTGATACCTGGCAATCTGTATAAGAATAAGAGGAGATGACCAATGACAACTTAGTCATTAGCACATATCCAAAAGCCATGACATGCTTAAACAAAAAGAAGGAAACTGTAGAATTATGTGGGGATACATGTTACCATCCTCGTCATTAAAGTATACTTGATGGTATCCCATAGTTCACTTAGACTTGATTCACTTTTCTTCAATCATTTTTCCTTCTGTTCCTTAGACTTGATATTTTATTATCTTATCTTAAAATTCACTGATTCTTTCTTCTGCCTATGCAAATGTGCCTTTGAATCCATTTGACAAAATGTTCATTTCAATCATTGTACTTTCAGCTCCAGAATTTTTTTATTTCTTTACAGATTTTCTATTAATATATCTTTATTGATAGTCCCATTTTATTCACACATCCTTTTCTTGACTTTCTCCACATTTTCCTTTAGTTCTCTGCATATCTTTAACACAGTTGCTTTAAAATATTTATTTAGTAATTTTCCTATCTGGTATTTTCCAGGGACAGTTTCTGATCGTTTTTTTTCTTCCGAATGGGCCATACTTTTCTCTCTCAATGTATGCCTTATGGTTTTGTTGTTATTGTTGTTGAAAATTGGACATTTGAATCTAATAATGTAGTAGCTCTGGAAATCAGATTCTCCCGCTTACCCAAGGGTGGCTGTTTTTGTGATACTGTTTTTGGTGTTTTTTAAATTGTTGTAGCCCATCTTGTGCCAAGGATCTGCCTGAGGTATAGACTTAAGGTTTCCTCAGGTTGTTTCTGAGCCTGCCCCTTTTCCTAGGCATGTCCAGTAGCTTTCTAATTTTCCCCATATATGCAGATGTTTTGGAATGTCCTAGTCTATAATGTCTAGTTCCCGCAGGGGAAAAAGAGAAAAACAAACGCAGGAGGGTGCTGGCCCTTTAATATCCTAAAAGTCACTTGAGATGGAGAGGGAGGGACTTGCCTCAATGGGCAGATCAGAAACAGCAATCAGAGATTAGAGCACAGTTCTGTGACATTCAGAGGAAAGCATGTTTTTGCCCACCCTGGCTCCCATAAGCTATGCGCACGCTGCTTCTGGAACATGGGCACAGCTGCCTGACACCATGCCTGAGGGGTAGTGGAAGACCTACTGATACTAAGGGAGCTAAGAGCTGAAATTGACTGAAATTAACAAGTTACCATCTGAGCCTTTTCCTGGAAGTTGCAAGCCTTCAATATACTCTCGGGTTCCAAAATAGTTATATCAGACAGATTCTGCCAGGGCAATTGTCGCCTGGGTAGGGAGACAGATTCCTGGTACTTTCTATTCCACCTTCTCCCCAGAATCCACAACAAGATTCTTTACAGGGCTCCATCATCTGGGAGAACAAGACTTTTTTGGGGGGGAAGATGTGAGATTAAGATGTATGTTTTGGGGAATTAAAACAGTAGACTGGCCTCAGGAGGGTCATCAGTGCAACTAATGACCACCTGAAGGAGAAAAGTTAGATCCTGTATGCCTAGGCAATTGTCAGGGTATAAAATGGTAGAAATTTTTGTTTAGCTTTAACCTTACAAGAAAACTTGAGGTAAAAATAAATAAGCTGTGATTCTATTCATTTGTTAAAACCTGTGGAACCATGAAAGAAGAGAAGTGAATTTTACTGCATGTACATTTTTTTAGAAACCAACCACATTGGCAGCAGAAACCAAGGTTGAATATAGACTATGACAAATTAATGTAATAAATGTGTGATGTAACACCTCTGAAAGTGCCAAATTTTGTTCAACTGTGTTGTGACTAGATACTGTCAGGCTAAAGACAAAAGAATCATGCACGCTTTACTCTAGCTGGTAGACTTGTTTCTTACAAGTATTCTGGTTAATAGTTCTAAAACTACGTGTATTACTAGGGTTGAGTAAATAAGTGAAAATATAGATAATACAAGCCAGGTATCTCAGAATTGGGGGAAGAAGTTTCAAATAATCAAAATGGGAAGGCTAGAATGAACTTTATTGTGTGGGATTAGAATCAAAGATATCTGTGTATTCTCATACTTGTGTTAGTATTTATTCAGATATAGGTATGTATAGAAATAAATACAGATAAGTGTATATACATGGATTAGGATACATGTATATACTTCTTACCTTCTTATCTCTGTCACTGAGAGGATCTAAAAGCAGTAACATCCTAGTAATGCTAGATATCTAGCCAAGGCTTCTAGCTTTCAGATCTTGGCTTCTAAATACCAATTGCCAATAAAAGGAATTAGGACTTCTTGGAGAAATGGCTGATTCCAGATCTAGGACATGGAAGTGCAAGGATAGCCTATAGTGCTGAAGGTAGGGAAGTATTCAAAACCAAAAAGTACAGGGATGTCTTGAAAAAACACAGGAGCCAACCTAAAAGAGCTTCCAGTAGCCAAAGCTGAAACAACTAGAACAACAAAATAAATAATGATAGTATTCGATTATAACCAAAAGAATAGAATAAATATTCATGAGTTCATACTGATATAAGTAAATGAGTGGAAGAAGAATTTCAAATAATAAATATAGAAGGAATGAAGAAAGTAGACTACATAAAAATAATTACAACAGGCAAGATCCACTATTGAATGCTATTAAATAAAATTAGTGACCAAAGCTTTGAAGAGAATGAGGATAACTGCATATTTGCAAAGTATCTCCCTCCAAAGGATTCTTTCATTACTGTGATGCTTTAATACATGTCAACAAAGTCTTTGATACTCCTCTCTCCATGGAGCGGAGCTTAATTTCTCTCCTTTTGAGTGTGGGCTCATATTAGTGACATGTTTCTAACAGAGTTTGGAAAAACCTCTCTTATATTGGAGAAACCTGGAGGACACCAATTTATCCAAGTGATTACATTTAATATCAGCAGTAGTAAGACATACTGATATCATGTATCTCCTATATTATGTGATATGATGAGCAGATCAACTCTATTGTATTTATCCTTAGATCTATAACTTCAATCTAATCATGAGAAAATACCACATACATCCAAATTGGTGGACATTTGACATAATAACTGACCAACAGGCCAGATAATCCTAGCACTCTGGGAGGCAGAGGCAGGAGGATCCGTTGCGCCCAGTAGTTAAAGGTTGCAGTGAGCTATGATGGTGCCACTGCACCCTACCCAGGGTGACAGAGCAAGACTCTGTTTCAAATAAATAAATAAATGTTAAAAAGAAAAAATAATTAACCAATACTTTTCAAACTTCTCAAGGTCATGAAACTCAGAACAGACTTAGCATGTGTTACAGATTGCAGGAGACTAAAGAGCTATGACAATGAAATGTAATGTGGGATCCTGGATCTATTCTTGGAACAGAAAATGGATGTCAGTGAAAAAATTCTAAATGAAGTCTGAAATTTAGTTAATAATAATGCAGAAATCTTAATTTCCTCATTTTGATAATTGTGCCATGGTTATGTAAGTTGTTAACATTCAAAGAAGTGGGGTGAAGGGAAGAGAGAAACTGTCTTTGCAGCTCTCTGTACATCTAAAATTGTTCCAAAATAAAAGAAATAAATAGACTTCCAAAATTCTTAACATTAGTGATTAAAATTTTTAAAAATACATTTCATTGATTGAAATCATTTGTTAAATTTCAATTGTTTTTCAAAAGACATAACATTTTTTCTCCCGTGTAACTGCTAGAAGATTTTTCTCTTGTTCCTTAGCCCTTAAGGTTCTGACAAAACTTTCTCCTTGGGCGAACTTTAGTTAGCCTTCTTCTTGACCAGGTCATGTCTTTGGGCCCTATCTTCTGTCTGCCTCATCTAGTTGTAGCAAGAATCTTACTGAGCCAGTTTTATGAGAATCTCTCACACCCTTAATATCTGATCACCCTTGATATCTGATCAAATTCCTCATCCCTGACCCTTGACATCTGATCAAATTCCTCATCCCTGACCCTGGATATCTGGTCACTCTTGATATCTGATCAAATTCCTCATCCTGGATCCTTGATGTCTGATTTCCCTGGCCTGCCTTTACCAAGAATTCTGCTAAGTTGATTTAGCAAGGATCCTCCTTCCCTTGATGTCTTCTCTTAGTGATTTTGCATCCACTGACCCCCTCATTCTCTTGTTGGCTATAAATCCCAGATTGTCTTTGCTGTATTCAAAGCTGCTATGTAGAACAACTGTACAGCCCATTTACTTTATCATGCTGACATCCTGTTATGGACATTTAGGACAAAGATGGTTTCCTTTAGTTTGATAAAATCAACTAGGATTGGAACCTTTGAAGATTCATTGGAAATTTGAACTTTAATACAAAAAATTTTAAAAATCAAATTGCTGATGTCCTCTCAACCGTGTGTTCTCATTGGGTACTCTATGGCTCCCAAGGATGTAAAAGCTAGTTCTTGGAGGTGGGAACTAATCTTAAATATTACAATGGTTTATGATCCATCAAAGTTCAAACCAATCTGAGAAAACCTTATTCCTCACTATTTTTTTTTCCTTTGGGTTTTCTTGTGTATCACATGAGAAGCATTGACATTGAGTTCATGGAAGATACACAAAATGTGTAAAGGTCAGCTCTATGAACTTATGGTTAATAGACAGCAAGGATTGGAGAACTTTCCCAGGTTTATTAGATCTCAAAGTCACATCATGAGAAGTGACCTCTGCATACATATGTGCTGTCATTATCTGTCTTGTGGATGGTGCTTATGTTTGATCCTTAGCACTTCTGACTGTGTTGTGGGCTTTGAGAATTAATATAAATACTTTATATTTTATTATTTAATTCTACTAAAGTTGTTCAACACATCAAAAATTATGTCAAACACTGAAGAGAAAAAAAGTTGACAATATCTAAGTGACTATCTCTAGCACCTAGTGAAGTCAAAAATTTTCTCATATGAAGCAAATTAAAAGTATACTTAAAATAAAGGGTAAGAAAATAATTAAAATATTTAATATTCTTTAGCAGTTTTGAGTGATTTTTTAAGTATTTCATTACATTAGGTATTATTATGTATTTTTATAATTTGTTAATTTGGTTATGTAATTTGATACATTACAATTTATATAAGTAAATAAAGTCACTAAACAAATTTAGTTATGAAGTTAAATGACAAGAGATTCGAAATTTAACTTTTAACTTTTAGCTTAAAATGTTTATTTGGTCATACTTAACCTTATGTTGAATAAAAAGATAAACTTTACACTTTTATGTATAGAGATATACATACATTACATAAATAAACATATAGTATATCAGTGTGATTAAATTTTCATCAAGAGTTCAATTAGAAAAAAAAAATCTTAAGGCTTTGGCAGCACGGGCAGTTGAAAGCAATAAAGAAAAAACAACGTTTAAAAAACTGCTCTAAACCCATGTAGAGAGTGCATAAAGAAAGCAAAAACAGAAGTAGAAAGTAATGTGGGTGCATTCAGAAAATGGAAACTGGTATGTTCCCTATTTAAGGCCTATGCACACAGCAAGGTCTTCAGAGAACCTAGAGACCAAGGAAGGCTCAGGGTCACCCACCTCAGCCAGCCCAGCAGCATCTGCAACATCACCAATGGCCTTGCCCTTGTCTGTACTCATGGCCCTGGTGGGGCTCAGCTGCATGTCCATCTGCTCTCTGGGCTGTGATCTGCCTCAGACCCATGGCCTGGGTAACAGGAGGGCCCTGACACTCCTGGCACGAATGAGGAGAATCTCTCCTCT
>RJWJ010021177.1:0-28190 GCA_004363605.1 Indri indri | reverse complement strand
CCTCGTTCCACAATAGCAGCAATGTCAATGAAAATGAAAACACTCAACTGCATGTTTGCACCATTTGGATGATTTCCCACTTGTAGAAAATGGAAAATATTTCGTTGCTTACATTCCCCATCCACATCTCTTCCCTTCTTTCAGTTTTCTGCTAAGTCAGGGGAACGCTCTGGCTGCAGAGCTGTATTCACTTTATAGTTTGATTTTGTTTACTTCTGGGACCAAAGACAATTTTATCTATGTTTAAAGAGGCAGAAGGTAGAAAAAAGAATCTAAATGACTTCTTGTCCTTGAGCCTGGCATGAAGCCTGGGCAGTGAGGCTGAATTCTGGGTTAAGGAGCCTCAGGAGGGTGGAGTGAATAATAAGTTTATTCAAATTAATAACCACTAAAGCAAATGTTATTTTAAAAATTTAGGCAGGCGATTACCTGCTCTCTGGAGTGTTTAGAGAGGTGTTAAAGAAGAGCCATGTTGGCGTAAACCAAGACTCTTCTTGATTTGACTGCATGAAATTCAAGAGAATTGAAAGATACTGTGGGGGCCAAGGGAAGCTCTCCCTCTGCCCTCTGAAAGTTCACTGAAAAATCAATTCACAAAAGGCAGATTGAGAAAAAGCATACAAATTTATTTGACATGTACATGGAGAAAATAACCGAGTGGTTACCCACCCCCAACAGGGTTCAGAAGCTTGCATACCATCCTGGCAAAACAGGTTACAGGAGCACGGAGAAGAGAAATTCTGCTGAGGGGATTGCTAGGGAAAAGGAATGGATCCAGAACAGAGATTGGCTTGTAAATAGTTCCCTTCCACAGTGAAAGGGTCGTTCCAGGTGTGGCTGTAACAGAGGGAACACCCTAAAAGGTAAAATGTTTTATGAGCTGCCTCTTTAACCCCAACCCTCCACACTCTCTTGGGAATTAAAACCTGCATCCCTGCCCAAAGCCAATAATCAGAAGGGCAGGGGAGTGTTCTTTGTTCTTTGCACCATACTGGGCAGAGGTCAAGAGAGAGTCTTCACTGGAGACGGGGGTCAAGGAGGACCATCAACTATAGTTAAACACCAATACCCTGAAGCTGAAACCACCACCACCCCTTAAAAGCTCTAATTCTGCTTTAGGGAGGACTGTGGTACTTTTAAGAAGAGAGTCTGCCATACTACTCATTTGCCAGCAAGTTAATAAACTCCTCTTTCCCTCTCCTCGCATCATTTGCCCTCGTTCTTCATTCAGCCTTGGGGACAAGTGCCAAACTTTCGGTAACATGGTTACATTCTTGGTCTTACAGGGAGGGGAAGAAAAAACAATTGTTCTCCTTGGTGGGTCTGGATCTTAGGCAGATAAAGGCCTGTGCTTATTCTGGAGGGTGGTGTCAGAGAGACCTTGTGGCTTCTTCAGTTCAATGTGCTATATTTTGGGGTCTCGGTTTTCTAGCCCCAGCAATATTTTCTCATGTGATTTCTAGCTTTTTCCTTATGCCCACATTTTGCAAAGCACTGCACTGTATAATACAATTCTCCCAGCAAGCCTGTATTATAATCCTCTCTTTTGGCTGAAGACACTAAGACCAAGAAGGGTTGTATAATTTGCCCAAGGACACACAGTGGCAAGTGGCGGTCAGATTATGAACACAGGCGATGAGACTAACACTGCTCCACACTGCTCCTTTGTGTATGTTTGAGTTATGAGTTAAGACAGATGTCTCCTACACTTGATTAACTTTCTACTGCCTCTACAGCTATCACACCCAGATGAAGGAAACTGAAGACAGGCAAGAAGGTTCTAACTCCTTATGCTTCCATCCTGAAAAGTCTCCTGTGTTGGGCCTCAAAACAATGTCCCCAAATGAAGGCCTCAGAAGCAAAGGTTTTTCTCTGACCTTCTTCTGCCCTCCTGTCTCTCAGTCCCATTCTCCCCCAGGCTAATCATACAAACTAGAATCCCTCTTCCCCAAGGCAGGTCATAGAAACCAGAACTGTTTTTCCCCAAAGCCAACATTAAGACTGAAAAATAATACTCTAACTTTCCCTCTGCCTTTCTGTGTAAAAACTAGCCATAAAGAAATTATCTGACCTACCTTGTTTGACTGTAGGCCTAGGCCATAAGACCCCCACTCCAGAGAGGTCCCTGCTCCACACCCAGAAAGAAGGAATGCTGCTCAGAGAGGCCACGAAGAATCCAGACAGACAGGCCTTGCAGGGTTTCCCCAGTCAGCCTATTAGCATCAGATCATACCCTTTGTCCAGTCATATTTCTACACAGTTGTGCCTAGCATAAAAATGGAAAACTTCTTCCTATCTTTGGGTCTTCATTCGGAAGGCTCTTGTGTATACACATTAAATAAATTTATGTGTCTTTTTTCCTATTAATCAGCCTTTTGCAAGTTGATTTTTCAGTGAACCTTCAGGAGGCCAAAAGAAATGACTTATACATATATTATTCTATTGTAGAGGAGGAAGAAAAAAAAACCTTTTTCCTCTACCCTCCTAGGTTATCTGGCTGGAATCCTACAAATTAGATGGACAAAACCCAAATAAACAGGTAAACAGATAGCTTGCATACAAGTACTAAAATTTCAGTGGTGAGGAGTGATCAGAATGTGGGCTATTTAGCATCTTAACCAAAAGAACAATAAATCTGTAGAAAAGTGACAAAGGTGAAGGTTTTAGGTGGGGGAGCAATGGCTCACATTAGTAATCCCAGCACTCTGGGAGGCCTAGGCAGGAGGATCACTTGAGGTGAGGAGTTTGAGACCAGCCTGAGCAAGAGTGAGATCCCAACTCTACAAAAAAACAGAAAATTCGGCCCCGTGCAGTATCAAGGGCCTGTAGTCCCAGCTCCTCAGGAGGCTGAGGCAGGAGGATCGCTTGAGACCCAGAGTCTGAGGTTGCAGTGAGCTAAGATGATGCCACTGCACTCTAGCCGGGGCAACGGAGTGAGAGTTTGCCTCGAATTAAAAAAAAGAGGTTTTAGGCTTCCAAGGGCAGCAAACTGTGGGAGCCTGCCCTTATGGGTGTTAATGGAAAAGAATGTTTTAACATAAGGAGCTGTTTATCAAAGACAAGCCACAGGATGTATATTTATTGTGTAAATTGGGGACCTCCAGGTTTGTCTAGTATGCCCTTAGGCCTGCTGATGGGTTACAAAGGACGTCTCCAAGAAGGGAGGGGCATGATGAAGCATGTCTGACCTCCCTCTTCCCGGCAGGCAATTTAGTTTTGGGATATCCTCTTGGCCAAGAGGGGATCTATTCAATCAGCCAGCGGAGGTGGGTGAGCCTTAAAATTTTATTTTAGTTCACAGTGGAGAGCTGGAGCTAGGAGATATTAGCCCTTCTTCTTGGGAAGCTGCTTTGGTCCCTGGAAGCAGTGAGAGCTGGGAACCGTCTTTTGACTCTAGGTGAGTTGTCATGAGGGTAAGTCGATACCTTGGGAGAAGGGCCTCATAGGGCACAAAATTCACTCTAGGTTTATATTATATGTAGCTTATATTTTTTACTAAGATGTCACCTTATAAACATAGATAAACTAAATTCCTTTTCTTCGCTGTGTGGCCAGGTAGTCCCCTTTTTACGAGTTGGCTTCTGCAAACCCCACTGAACAGTTGGGAAGCAATTTGGTGGTTCTAGACATTTGCCAGGGCAGGGAGACGTCTGATTCTAAAAGAGAGTCGATGCTCACGTTCCCCAGCCAGGTTCGTATCCTGCCCTGAGACATGTAGAGGAAGCAGCAGCCTTCCAGATCCAACCTTTCAAGATTTCCAGAGCCACTGTGATTGAAGGAAAAAGATTATCCTGGATGTGATTCCCGGGTTGCTCCTGGTCTGAGGTATTGCTAAATTTAAAATTAAAAAAAAAAAAAAAAAAAAAAATTCAACAGCTTTTTAAAAATGTCTTCTTCTATTTCATTGTATTTTTTTTTAACTTGCCCCAGCAGTAGAAAAGTCTTTTGCTGAATGATTTTGATGATTTTTGTTCTATCTTGTTTATAAAAGGGAAAGAAATATACAAACTTTGCATTTGATGGCTTTGTGAAGGTTTCTTTAAGATGTGCATTCCTTTCTGCTTGCTCTCTAGTAAATGTTTTACTACTGAAAAAAAAAAAAAGAAATGGAATATCAGGGTTGTTTTAGTGAGGTTTGTTATGCAGATTCTTCTCAGTGTCTTCTCAGACTGAAGAGACTGATAAGAGGTTGCAGTGAGCTATGACGAGGTCACTGTGCCCTAGCTAGGGCGACAGAGCAAGACTCTGTCTCAAAAGGAAAAAAAGGAAAGAAAGAAAGAAGCAGTCACAAAGTACTACATACCGTCTGATTCCATTTATGTGGAATGTACAGAGCAGGCCAGCCCATAGACACAGAAAGTAGATTAGTGGTTTCCTAGGGTTTATTGGGGAAGGGGGTTGGTGGAATGATTGAGGGGTGACAGCCAAAGAGTACATGGCTTCTTTTGGAGATGATTATTCAAATATTGATTGTGACGATGGATGCACAATACTGTGAACATCCTAAGAATCATTGAATTGTATACCTTAAATGGGTGAATTGGATGACTGTGAATTATACCTCAATAAAGCTGCTTAAAAAAGGGTTTTCATAATGTAGATAATTGTTAGTAAAATTGAAAATGACACTATTGGTGCCAACTGTCAAATCCGAAGAACGACTACCAGAAAAAAACCTGTCGATCAAGGAAAGCCGTGTTTATTAGACTCACTGCAGCAAGAAAGAACACCAGCCTAACAGAATCCTGGTTATGTCTCAGAAGTGGGAAGTGTGTCTACACACACACACACACACACACGCACGCACGCACACACAGGCTAAAAAAACTACAACTAACTCTTTTATATACAATAATGAAAAGTAGGTATACTTTTGTTAGTTTTATGACTTAGTCATTTTGTTTTTTCATTGGGTCAATGTGTAATCCAATAAAAATATTAATCCTTAACTATTTAAGTTTAATTCCAAGAGGAGTACAGTCAGGCTTCTGTATTATACCATGGGTTCCACAAACTCAGATCCATGAAGCATGAATCTGATCCATGAATGGATCGAAAATATTCAGAAAAAAAATAACAGTACAACAATAAGAAAAATACAAATTTTAAAAACAATATAGTATAACAACTATTTACATCACATCTACATTGTACAGTTGACCCTTGAACAACACAGGTTTGTACTGCTCGGGTCCACTTATACATGGCTTTAATTCAGCCACCCCTGAGACAGCAAGACTAACCCCTCCACTTCCTCTTCCTCAGCCTACTTGATGTAAAGCTTTGTATGATGATTCACTCCCAATTAGTGAATAGCAAATATACTTTCTCTTCCTTTTTCTTTCCATTATCCTTTCTTTTTTTTTTTTGCTCTCTTCCCCAGCCTGAAGTGCAGTGGTGTGATCACAGCTCATCGCAACCTCCAACTCCTATGCTCAAGCCATCCTCCCAGCTCAGCCTCCAGAGTAGCTAGGACTACAGGTCCATGCCACAATGCCTGGCTAATTTTTAAATTTTTTTGTAGGGATGGGGTCTCACTATATTGCCCAGTCTGGTCTCAAACTTCTGGCCTCAAGCGATCCTCCACCTCAGTCTCCCCAAGTGCTAGAATTACATGCACGAACCACCTCACCCAGCCCCTTAAGATTTTCTTAATAACATTTTCTTTTCTCTAGCTTACTTTATTATAACAATACAGTATGTAATACATATAACATCCAAAATATATGTTTATTGACTATTTGTTATTGGTAAGGCTACTGGTCAACACTTAGTAGTTAAGAGTTTGGGGAGTCAAAAGTTATATGTGGATTTTCGACTGCATGGTGTGGGGTGTCAGTGCTCCTAACCCCCAGGTTGTTGAAGAATCAACTGTATTAGGTAGTAATAGTAATCTAGAGATGATTTAAAGTATATGGGAAGATATGCATGGTTATATGCAAATTCTATGCCATTTTGGTGTTTTGGTATTTGAGGGGGGTCCTGGAGCCAATCCCCACAGATACCAAGGGCATGTTCTGGCTTTGTTACAAGAGTTTACATATCTACTTTCTCATTAATTCAACTAAAAAATTATTGGACATTTTCTCTGTACCCATCACTCTGTTAGGAGCAGAGGATACAGCAGTAAATAAGACAATGTCCGTGATCTTAGAGAAGTTAAAATTTGGCAGGAGAAATAGGTATTGTTTTTTAAAATTTAAATTACATTGCATTTTAAAAACATATTTTAACAGGAAAAAAGAAATCCTCTATGAATTCCACTGTACTGTTTTACATGTAAAACTCTACTTCTTAAGTCTCTTAATTTTACAAAACGCATTTAATACTAAGGTCTTAATGTAAACAGTTTCCCAGACATTTAAATGCAAAAACCCCTTTAATAAACTAAGGCCAGGGAGAAAAGAGATTTAGTTGCTGAAAAAAAATGAAGTTTACTTTTAGGAAATAGCACTACAGGAAAGTAGACAACATTTTCCATAAGTTGTCCTTGAATATATCTTTTTCTTTGTAATTCGAACAAATACAAAATAAGCACAGAGAATAGTATACCAAACACCACTTGGGAAAATAGATTTAAAAACAAAATCTTCTCCTAACCCAGTAAATCTCTCCACAAAGATAGCAGAAAGAGAAAACAGTTTTATTATTGAATAAGCACTATTCAGAATGTGATGTGCATCACAGGCAATCCTCTAAGAGACTGCAAAATAGAATCTCTCCCTTTTAATAGCTAAGCAGACACATCCCTTAACGTCTATGTTCTCAAGATAAACAATAACTAGTCCTCAAGTAAGAGGACTTGGCAGTGCTATTTGTCACTCATAGTTCATCCTAAATGCACCTAGTAATTGAGGGTGACCGTCTGTGTTAATTGGTATTATACAAAGAAAAAATAAACTTCTCACGTCTTCATGAGAGGAGGTGGTTCTACCATTTGGACCAACAGGCCCACTAAAGCTAGGCTCCTACCTCCCACTATCATCCCTGTTTATATTTCAAAGAGATCTCAGATCCTTGAGAAAGACATTCCTGGGTTATAAGACTGGCAAGAGGCTTTTTAAAAGATTTGCGTACATCTCAAAGAGGCAGAGAAAGAATTTACAATGACAAATTTTCCAAAGAAAATGCTTTAAGAAAAAGTGGTCTGTTCTTTCTCTGGTTTTTTGTTTTGTTTTGTTTTGTTTTGAGATAGAGTCTCACTCTGTCACCCCTGCTAGAGTGCAGTGGTGTCCTTTTAGGTCACTGCAACCTCAAACTCCTGTGCTCAAGTGATCCTCCTGCCTCAGCCTCCCAGAGTGCCAGGATTACAGGCGTAAGCCACTATGCCTGGCCTCTTTTCTCATTTTTTATTTTTGTTTTTGTTTGTTTAGAGATCGGGTCTGTTATGTCACCCAGGCTGGAGTGCGGTGGCTATTCACAGGCACGATCATATTGCACTGCAGCCTGGAACTCCTGGGCTCAGCCTCCCAAGTAGCTGGATGACAGGCCCATTGCCGAGAGGGCTGAAAACAGGGCAGTGTGCAGGAATAAGAAAGGAGACAATAGAGGAGAAAAAGTGGGGTCAGGGGACTCAAGGCTTCCAGACCAAGAGTCCCTAGAGTAATTCCTCACTCGTATTTATTTATCCAAAGAACAAAAGATCATCATAAATCATACAAGCAAACATGTTCTAAAGATATGCCACAGGCAAGCAAGTTCTAAAGATTTCCATAGAGATTACAATAACTGGGTATATGTCCTACAGGCAAGCTTTAAGAATTACTTATAAAGATTAAGATATCCAGGTATACATTAACCTCAGCAAAGCTATTTCTAGCCTAAAACTGAACAAGGCCATAAATTTGGGATTGCAGCTAGGCTAGTTTTCCAGGTTGGAAAATTGGAGTGCAGTGGCACGATCATAGCTCACTGCAGCCTCTAACTCTTGAGCTAGAATGATCCTCTGACCTTAGCCTCCCAAGTAGGTGGACATTCCTAATTGCAGTCCTGGAGCAGTTTTCTGCCCCAGGAGAGAAACTGTTTTCAGTTCCTCCTGCCCTTGGAATGTCCTCACCATTATGAAAACGGCCACACTCATGCAGACTGTCATGTCCACAGAGATTCCTATGCCAGCAATATCCCTAGGCCACCCCAACATTTCTAGGCTACCCCAACATTTCAAAGCTACCCCAACAGCCCATGACTCTGCGCCTGGCTCTTACCTCATTTTTAACAAGACCTAAGCTTATTTAAAATTTTTATTTGCCCTTACACACCAACATACCTACCATTCAAAATTAACAAATATTAACATTCAGTTATGTTCACTTAAAGTTTTTTTAATAACAGAAAAAAATGTTGAAGTTAAAATCCGTTTCGTATGATCCTGGAACCTCATTGGGGGCTGCTTTGCTTTGGGAGGTTCTTGAGAGTGGAACCAGAGCTTTGACAAACTTGCTGCTCCTCGATGGCACCTCTCCTGGAAGGACAGCATGACTGCAGGTGTTCAGACCGCCGGTGGTGGCGGAACCAGTGCCTTTGTGGGGCCAACTCACCAGCAGTGGTGTTTTCCTCCTGCACCTAGGAGGGCTGCTTTGGCATTCTTACAACCTCGGCTCTCAGCGTTTCTCTCCTGCCTTCCAACGCCTTTCCTTCCTTCTCCGTCTGCGTTTATTACTTAAGCGTTGTGTCTGGTCCTTCAGAGCCGCGTGGGTTCACGAGGACGCAGCTGGGTTCCAGGCAGGGTGTTAAGCCAGGGCTGATGCATGCCACTGGGGCCTCCTTAGGTTCTGTTAGTCCTGACAGCCTTTACCCGTGCAGTGTTTGCAGGGTAACTCTTAAACTTGATAGAGTGGCAGGTACATCAGTTCTTTTTGATGTGAAAACATTCATGTTTCAGACTTTGAATTGAGAACTTTCAGGGGAGGCATAATGGTTAGTGTTGTCACTACCAAAAATCTAAAAAGAAAAACCGGGATCTTTTAATTTTGGTTACAGCACTCATGGCATGGACCTTACTTCACGAAGGTGTCTTTGGGGGCTTTTTTTTTTTTTTTTCTTGCACTTCTGATGCTTGGATATGCCTGGCTGAAGATTGATGTTGTTTCTCCTTAAAACTGTGCATCCTGTTAATACCAGCTACTGTGGTACTGTACTGGGCTCTTCGTAAGTGTCATTGGGGTAGGATCTATATTTTAATACTGTTCCTAACATTTCATTTTACTAGCAAGAAATTTCTGGTTTCATTTTATTCTTAGTAATTTTAGACACTAGACTGTAGTTTAGCCATTACTGCCATTAAGAAGGGATATATTTTCTTGCACAGTTGTTCGAAAAAGACACAAGTTTCAGTCCTCAATGCTGTCCTTTGTTTTATAGATACAAGTTTTCTAGCTCAGACAACTAAGAAAACCTGTAGACTATTCTCAAGGTGCTAAGTGACACACCCTCTGGAGCCAGGGGCTGTTTTTCTGAGTTGCAGGCAGAACGGGACTGTGAGGGTGCAGGGCGCACAGACAGGCCCCGAGCTGACAGACTGGAGTCTCTGTACTAAAATGTTACTTTGTATCAAAAGTTAAACAGACTTCAGTACAACAAATAAAAGTCAATTTCTGTTAAAAAAAAACAAAACCAAAAACAAACCCTTTTGTATCCTCTCCAAACCCAATGTGACTTCCTTCTTCGAAGTCACTGCTATCCTGAACTTGGTGTGCTTCTTTCCAACTGTGGTTTTTATTGTTGTGTTTTGTTTACTTTTGCAATTTTGGAATTAGAAAATGTCTCTCTTGTCTGGGCTCAATGGCTCACACCTGTAATCCCTGTACTTTGGGAGGACAAGGGGAGAGGATGGCTTAAGCTGAGGAGTTCGAGACCAGCCTGGGCAACATAACAAAACCCTGTCTCTACCAAAAAAAAAAAAAAAAAAAAAAAACCTGTAAAAAAAACACCTCTTTTTTCTAATAAAAATGTGGAATACAAATAGCATAATGTCCCTTTCGCCCAGCCTGGATTAAAAGCGGAACAATGGATGAAGTGCCTTGCAAAGAGGAGGAAATCTCCCTGGATCTAAAATGACTGTACTTTGCATGTATTGTCTGCCCGAGGTCTTGTCCTGAACTGATGGAGAAGCTGGATGTAACAGGCAGACAGGGCAAACAGGAGAACTCTGGGCTGCAAACATTTGGCAAGAGGCCAGAGTCCACCCCAGATATGAAGAAGGGATGTCTGTCATTACTTACTGTGTTGATGATTATCTGCTAATGTACCAATGGGTAAATAATTACAGCAGGGGGTCTAAGGCAGGTCCTAGGCCCGAAGTAAGGGGGGAGCTAATTTTGCAATACCGCCCAGCTATATGGAGTTAAGTGCTTATTTAGGATGTAGGAAAATGTACCTTGTTCTAACCGATGCTATCTGCTTCTGTAACCCCGCTTGCTTTTACTTGTTTGTTAAGTATAGTTAATCGGATAAGGCTGCGAGGCCTTCAGAAGACTGGAAATTGTTGCTTAAGATGTTCCAAAGTGTATGTTTAATTTTCTACGTGGTGTGGTGGTAAAGGGTATATAAGCTGTTATAAACCTGGCTCAGGGCCACACTCCAAGCTTGGTAAATTCCCTGCCGGAGGGTGTGCCGCTGGCCAGCTAATAAAGACTCACAAAAAAATTGCAATCAGTCTTTTGTGGTCGAATTTCTCGCTCTCGTCCGTAACATTTGGAGGCCCCAGCGAGATTCAATCATCGGTGTCTGGCAGGATCGCGGAGGCTGCACCTGCCCTAGGAGGGAGCTCCTGAGAGACGGGCCTCAGCTCCAGGACATTGCAGGGCCCACAGACACCTCAAATTGAGTCATCAATTGGTGTAAGGTGAGTCAACTTGGTTTATTTGTCTGTCTGGAGGGCCCGGTAGTCTGAGATTCCTGTGGAGGCTGGATGCAGCCTAACTCCCCGGCATTAAATCCAATGAGACGTCATCTGGAGTTCCGGAACGCAGACGTGTCTGCATCAGGATGGTATTTGTTATATGTGTCCTTGTGTGAATGAGAAACTATGCTGGGTGAGCAAATGGCAGCTCCACGGCCGAAGGCCACGGAGCTTATGTGGGCCCATACCTGCGGTTCTGTGGCAGTGTCGTATGGCATAACGGCGACCCCCCCCCCTCATCAGCTAGAGGGGGACCAAGCCCAGGGTTTATACGGGTAC
Organism: Indri indri; assembly: GCA_004363605.1. Classification (NCBI taxonomy): domain Eukaryota; kingdom Metazoa; phylum Chordata; class Mammalia; order Primates; family Indriidae; genus Indri; species Indri indri. The sequence continues at coordinate 17,011 of RJWJ010021177.1, read as the reverse complement.
GCCTTAGCTAAGACACGCCTAAGTCCCCGTGAGGGGAGCAGCCAGGTGGGCATCTGAGAACAGACCCCAACCTTGTGTTTGTATGTTCAAAGTGTACGTATTTGTGTGTTTATCATGGCTGGCAGCCTTGTGTTGTCTGTCGGTGTCTGTCTTGTATTGTAGCATAATTAGTTACACCTGGGCAACAAAGAACTGCCCGTTGAAATTGTTTAAGGACCATGGCAAACTCTGACCATGAGTCATTGGTATTCCTTTTGGCCGGCCTATTGTCTTGACTGCCAGTTACATTTGTTACACTCCAAGGAAGGTCGAAAAACTTTATCAAGTTTCCTGAGTAGGGGAGTGCCGCTCTTGAGACCCCAGCAACGGTTACAGGTTATTCCGGCTGGGCAGACATTATTAAGAGAACTTGCGGGAATTCTTTATAAATTCTCTTGGACTGTCAAATATCTGGTGTATGGGTTTTTGTGGACCAAGCCCAGGGCAGAAGAATTTGTTTGAATATATTGGACTAGTGTTCTCTTTTCCCTTGACCGGGTTTTTGCTCCTAAATATATCTTCCTTTCTCTGGAAGAGACTTTCCACGCAACTTCTCCTCCTCTTCATTTTGGGCTTTAAGGATGGGGAAGAAGGACGGATTGTGAGCTTCCCGACTGTCACTATGCAAACTGTCCTGCTAGGACTCGTACTAGGAGCTCTCTTGTATCTACACACTTACTGGTCTCCTGTCTAGGAGTGACTTGCTCGTTTTTGTTTGTCTATTTCTTGCAGGCCTTCTGGTTGCAGTTGGTACTGTGTCTTCTGAGTCTCCTTCAATAGTAACTACTGTTGGTGCCAACGCTGCCACCCCTAGTGCCATGGCCAAGCTGGGTCACATGAAATTTGTACCCCTCTTGAGTGTTTTATTTCAAATTTTCAGAAATTTAAGAAAAGGGCCGAGCCCTATGGGTATACTGTAAATCCTTTTCATTTACAGAAGTTTTGTGAACAAGAATGGCCCACATTTGGGGTTGGATGGCCCCCTCAGGGTACCACCCAGGTAGCTATAGCTAACCGAGTACAGGCTATAGTCTTTGGACAACCTGGGCATCCAGACCAAGTACCTTATATCCAAATCTGGAGTGATGTTTTGTTTGATAACCCAGGATGGCTCCAAATGTGTAAAAAACATCCTGGCAGGGCTCAAACTGTTTTATTATCAAAGCCTGTGGGGCCGGGGAAAAAGGAAAAAGAGAAGAGGAAACCATTGTATCCGGTCTTATCAGGGCCAACTGAAGACCCCTTGCTAAGTGAGCCTCCCCCATATATACCTCATCCAGCCTCGGGCTCCAGTTCCCAGCCCGTTTCTGAATCTGAAGGTGAGACAGAGTCTTCACCAGGACAAGGGGAAGAACCAAGGGGTCCAGACTTCGCGAGCCCTCCTCATACTCGGAGTGGATTTCAGTACCAGCCTGGGGCCCCAACCCTTCCTCTGAGACAAGCCCCTGTTCCCCTGGGATTTGACAGAGCACCCTTTATGATATATGTACCTTTTTCTCCCATTGATCTATACAATTGGAAAAATCAAAATCCTTCTTTTTCTGAGAAACCACAGGGGCTTATATCTCTCTTAGAAACAATTTTCTTCACTCATCGACCAACTTGGGATGATTGTCAACAGTTGTTATAGGCTCTCTTCACGTCAGAAGAAAGGGAGAGGATCCAGAGGGAAGCAATTAAAGCTGTTCTGGGTCCCGACGGCCAGCCCACCACCTATCCTGTTCACATCCAGGCCCAATTTCCCTCCGTTAGACCTGACTGAGACCCTAATGAGGATCAAGGTAGGACGGCTCTAGACCAATATCGCCAGACTCTGCTTCAGGGTATACGAGCAGCAGCAAAAAGGCCCACTAACTTACCAAAGGTAAGCGAGACTATGCAGGGACCAATGGAGGCCCCGGCTGCCTTCCTTGAACGCCTCTTTGAGGCATATCGCTTGTATACCCCCATAAATTCTGAGGCTCCTGAGAATAGGCGGGCCATAAATACTGCTTTTGCCACCCAGTCAGCCCCAGATATTAGAAGAAAGCTGCAGAAGCTAGAGGGATTTGAGGGAAAGTTGCTGTCTGAATTAGCAGAAATTGCCCAAAAGATTTACAATAATCGGGAGGATCCTGGAACCATACAAACGAAAAGGATGGCAAAGATATTGGTAACCACAATGTCGGGAAATCAGAAGGAGGAGGGGGGACGGAGGAGGCCTGGGGAAAGGGATGGAAAACTTTGGATCCCCGCCAATGTGCATACTGCAAAGAATTGGGGCATTGGAAGCATGAATGTCCCCATAGGATAAAGGCGGAGGAGAAGAAGCAGTCTGCAGCTGTCCTCTTAGAGGATAATGCATGAGGAGGCTGGGCTCCGTCTTAATGAGCCCCCGGGAGCCCAAGGTGACATTACAAATCGGGGGCAAACCTATCGAATTCCTGGTAGACACAGAAGCAACTTATTCTGTGCTGCAAGGGGCAAAAGGCCCTCTTTCAAATGACAGTGTAATGATCCAGGGAGCAACGGGAAAAACAAAAGCCTATCCACGGACACAAACCAGGATTACTAACCTAGGGACAGGAACAATTACTCATTCATTTTTAGTAATGCCTGATTGCCCCTATCCACTGACGGGCAGAGACTTGCTGCAAAAACGGAAGGCTACTATTTCCCTTCAAGACAATGGGGTCAACTTCTCCTTTGATCAGCAGCTCCCGGAGCCCCCATGGGAAATTTTACTAACATGTCCACTGTCAGAAGAATATATATTAATGGAAAATGAGGCACCCGCCCCTCTCGAGATTACCCCATTGTTGCAGGAACTACAATCTAAAATTCCTGGGGTATGGGCGGAAACCAATCCACCTGAACTAGCGAGACACAGGCCCCCTATTATGGTACAGCTAACTAGTTCTGCTAGCCCCATTAGGGTAAGACAATACCCCATAAGCCCGAAGGCTCGAAAAGGAATCGCAGTACACATCAGAAGACTCCGTGAGGCAGGAATCTTGGTTCCCTGCCAGTTGGCTTGGAACACCCCTCTGCTTCCCGTCCAAAAACCGGGGACTGATGGCTGTCGGCCGGTGCAGGACTTACGGAAAGTTAACAAGAGAATTGAGACCATCTATCCAACTGTGCCTAATCCGTATACACTTTTGAGTCTGCTGCCTCCAGGCCACTGTGTTTGCACGGTATTGGATCTGAAAGACGCCTTCTTCTCGCTTCCCCTATCCGCAGTAAGTCAACCCATCTTTGCCTTCGAATGGACTGACCCAGAGGGTGGGTACTCTGGACAGCTAACTTGGACAAGGTTGCCGCAAGGCTTTAAAAACTCACCCACCCTGTTTGACGAAGCTTTGAGTCAGGACCTAGCCCATTTCAGACAAGAGCATCCAGGTGTAACTCTCTTGCAGTATGTGGATGATCTTCTCCTAGCCACGGAGGATCAAGCCACATGTAAAAAGGCAACAGAGGACTTATTGGCTGAGTTGGCTCAGCTAGGATACCGTGTGACAGCCAAAAAGGCCCAGCTGTGCACCCGGACGGCAACCTACCTGGGGTACGAACTGAAGGAAGGGAAAGGAACTCTTTCCATTGGAAGAATTGAAGCTATTTTAAGGATCCCACGACCTCAAACTAAAAGACAAGTATGTGAGTTTTGGGGGGCAGTAGGATACTGTAGACTTCGGATCCCCAAGTTCGCTGAGATAGCAAAACCCCTATATGCCAGCACAGGGGGAAAAGGGGATACCCTAGTCTGGACTGAAATTGAGTCTAAAGCTTTTGAGAATCTCAAGCAGGCGCTTGTGAACGCCCCTGCACTGGCACTGCCTGAGCTAACCAAGCCCTTCCAGCTATATGTTGCTGAAACCCGAGGAATAGCCAAAGGGGTCCTAACTCAAAAGCTAGGGCCCTGGAATAGACCGGCTGCATACTTGTCCAAGAGGCTAGACCCGGTAGCCTCCGGCTGGCCAGGATGCATGCGGGCCATTGTGGTGACAGCCATCCTGACAAGGGAAGCCTCTAAGCTCACTATGGGACAGGATTTGTATATAATTGCCCTCCACTTGGTAGAGGTGCTACTAAAAAGTCCACCTGAAAGAAGGCTTTCCAACTCACATATAAACCAGTACCAAGTGCTGTTGCTAGATCCCCCCAGGATTCGCTTCTTAAAAACAGCCTCCCTCAACCCTGCCACTCTGCTTCCGGATAATGAGCCTTCAGAGCTGCTGCATAACTGCCATGAGATACTGGAGTCCTTGGCTAATCTAAGGGCTGATCTCACCGATCGACCATGGCCAGACCTCGATGAGGAATTATATACGGATGGAAGCAGCTACATGTCTGAAGGAGTCAGGTACGGGGAGGCAGCTGTGGTTACTGCTGACTGGGTCATCTGGGCACAGGCCTTGGGGCATGGGACTTCAGCCCAGAGGGCAGAACTCATAGCCCTAACTCAAGCCTTGAGATGGGGAAAGGATAAAGTTATTAACATCTACACAGATAGCAGATATGCATTCGCAACAGCACACGTACATGGAGTGCTCTATCAGGAGCGAGGCCTCTTAACCTCAGAAGGCAAGGAGATAAAAAATAAACTTGAAATACTAGCCTTATTAGAAGCCATTTGGTTGCCAAAGAAGGTGGCTGTTATTCATTTTAAGGGACACCAAACTACTGACTCCCCAGTGGCAAAAGAAAATGCTTTTGCCGATGCGACAGCCAAGGAGGTAGCGCAAAAACCAGTGGGGCTTCTCCAAATCCTCCCTGTTCTGCCGGAGCGGCTCCTGCCTAGGTCCCCCAACTACACGAAGGAAGAAAATGAACTGGGAAAGACCTTAAAGGTAAGAGAAGATTCGGAGGGGTGGAAACTTCTTCCAGACAATCGAATTTTGGTGCCCAAACGTCTGGGGCAGAGTTTAATTACACAGGTTCATCACAGTACCCACCTTGGAAGCACCAGACTAATTGAACTCCTCCAAAGAGATTATTACATCCCCCAGCTTCATCGACGGTTCGACAAACAACCGTGAGATGCCCCACTTGCGCTCAAGTAAACCCAGGTAAAGGCAGTAACCTTCCTCAGGGAGCCAGGATGCGGGGACAGGCTCCCGGAGAACAATGGGAAGTAGATTTCACTGAAGTAAAACCAGGTAACTAGGGATACCGGTATTTGCTTGTGTTTGTGGACACTTTCTCTGGATGGGCAGAAGCTTTTCCTACAAAGTCAGAGATGGCACAAGTAGTTGTAAAGAAACTAATAACTGAAATTATTCCCAGATTCAGCCTCCCTTTGGCATTGGGGTCCGATAATGGCCCGGCGTTTATCGCCAAAACAACTCAATTATTATCTCAGGTGCTAAAACTCAATTGGAAGTTGCATTATGTGTATAGGCCTCAAAGTTCAGGCCAGGCAGAAAGAATGAATAGGACCATAAAAGAAGCTTTAACTTAACTGAAGCTAGAGACTGGCGAGAATTGGGTGAGCCTCCTACCCTTTGCCCTTTTAAAAACCTGGTGTACAGCCTATGTGAAGGGCTTGACCCCATATGAAATCATGTTTGGAAGACCGCCACCCCTCATTCCTACATTGAGGGAGGAAATGCTAGCTGAATTAAATGACATGGCACTTATAAAATCCCTACAGGCTTCACAACATTGCATGCGAAGGAACCATGACTTGGTCAGAGCAGTACATGAAGACGCAGGTGATTTGGGCCCTAAAATAAATGTGTTCCAGGTGCAGCCCAGAGACCTCGTCTGGACTAAGAAGTTACATCCCGCCACTCTGGAACCCAAGTGGGAAGGACCCTTTCCTGTAATCCTCACTACGCCAACAGCCGTAAAAGTGGCAGGAAAGAAGCACTGGATTCATCATCACATATAAAAAAGGCCACAGAAGGGGAGCCAAACGAGAACGAAATATGGCAGGTCCGACCTGTGGATGGACCCTTGAAGGTGAAAATAAGCTGAGTACCTGGGCCATCCTCCTTATCGTCTGGATCTGGGGAGCACAAGGAATGCCACATCAGCCAATAAATTATACCTGGATCCTGACTCGAACTATTTTTTTTTTATTTCAGCATATTATGGGGGTACAGATGTTTAGGTCATGTATGTTGCCCTTGCCTACCCACTCCCCCCCAAGTCCGAGTTTCAAGTGTGCCCATCCCTTGGATGGTGCGCATTGCACTCTTTATGTATGCAAATACCCGTCCCACCCTCCCCCCGACTCAAACTATTGATGAACATATTGTGGCTCGAAATACTACCATCACTCAACCAGAACTAAGGTTTGATTTGTGTCAATTGTTTGGGCAGAATTATAACAACTCCATCCCAGGTAGAAGGGTGAGAATGCTGACATTAGACCATAGCGCGTTAGCTGGCAGACCGGCCCATGGGTGTGGTCATATATCAAGGGAGTGGGGCCTCTGAAATTTACAGTACTATGCATGGCCCTCTACCGGTCCCTCTTACTGCCACACCAAGGGGCACTATTACTGTGCAAAGTGGGGCTGTGAAACTTTGTCTTCTTGGAATAATACAGACCCAGATATTCAGTTAATAAGGACTCAGCCAAAATGTGAACTATTAGGGTCATGCAATCTGATCATTATAAAGATATCCAAGTGGCAAGAGCAAATTTTGTCATCTGGAAAAACATGGGGAATCAGAGTATACGCCACTGCTGGGGGACATTCAGACCCTGGAGTATACTTTACCATCCAGAGATTTACCCCCGCTAAGCTGTTAAACCCAATCGGACCAAACAGAGATATCTACTATGGTCTAGGCCCCAGCCTCCTAACTCCTCCCCCGACAAATACACAACATCTGCCCAATTTGCCCACTATTGAAACCACAACCTTGACGGCCCCCAGAAGGGTGGACCCGGCACGTAAGCAACCCTTATTAACATTGTTAGATTCGGTATATGTTTATTAATCAGACTAGCCCAAGCATTACCCGAGATTGTTGGTTGTGCCTCAACCCTGAACCCCCTTACTATGTGGGTATTGGTGCAAATATAAGTCTGGGGACAGATGAATCAAAAATCCGAGAGATGACAGCAGAGGAGGCACATGAACTGCATTTGTGTAGATGGGGCCAAAAGCTGAAACTAACACTGGATGACTTGCAAGGACAGGGCACCTGTTTTCATCCACCAGCATATCCACTAAATAAATCACCATATCGGAGCTCTTGCCAAGTCAGTGTCGCCGTGAGTGCCCCTACCAATGAAACTAGCCCACGGCTGCTAGTAGCCCCAAATGGAACTTGGTTTGCGTGTGCCACGGGCATAACACCATGTATACATCCCTCTAGAATCTTACAAGAACAAGACCTCTGTATATTAGCCCATATAGTGCTCAGGTGTATTTCTACATAGGGGATAGTGGGAGAGAACACCTGCATTTAACAACCTCATGGCGAATGAAACGAGCCATCCCTGGGCTGATTCCATTGCTGATCGGACTAGGTATCGCTGGATCAGCGGCAGTAGGAACCACAACCCTTATAACTAATAATCAAAATTTTAAAGCCTTAAGCCAGCAAGTAGACTTAGATTTGAGTAGATTGGAAAAATCTATTAATTGACTAGAGCAATCATTAGATTCCCTAGCGGAAGTAGTATTGCAAAACAGGAGAGGACTAGACCTCCTGTTCCTTAAACAAGGAGGATTATGTGTGGCTTTAGGAAAAACCTGCTGCTTCTATGTAAATCACTCAGGAATTATTAAGGAAAGTCTAGCCCAAGTATGTAATAGATTCCGTGAGAGGGAAGAAGAGAGAAAGAAGGGCACCAACGGGTATGAGGGATTCTTTTCATGGTCTCCATGGCTGACCACGCTGTTATCCTTCCTGGCAGGACCACTAATACTCCTCTTGCTCACCCTGTTAGTAGGACCATGTATTCTAAACTGTCTGCTATCATACATACAAAAGCGCATTCAAAGTGTCAAGTTAATGGTGTTGCGCACACACTATCATCATGTGTGCAATGGGGAATCAAGGATTTGATTCGCAGTAAAAACCAGTGGGGGATGTAACAGGCAGACAGGGCAAACAGGAGAACTCTGGTCCGCAAACATTTGGCAAGAGGCCAGAGTCCACCCCAGATATGAAGAAGGGATGTCTGTCATTACTTACTGTGTTGATGATTATCTGCTAATGTAACAACGGGTAAATAATTACAGCAGGGGGTCTAAGGCAGGTCCTAGGCCCGAAGTAAGCGGGGAGCTAATTTTGCAATACCGCCCAGCTATATGGAGTTAAGTGCTTATTTAGGATGTAGGAAAATGTACTTTGTTCTAACCGATGCTATCTGCTTCTGTAACCCCGCTTGCTTTTACTTGTCTGTTAAGTATAGTTTATCAGATAAGGCTGGGAGGTCTTCAGAAGACTGGAAATTGTTGCTTAAGATGTTCCAAAGTGTATGTTTAATTTTCTATATGGTGTGATGGTAAAGGGTATATAAGTTGTTATAAACCTGGCTCAGGGCCGCACTCCGAGCTTGGTAAATTCCCTGCCGGACGGTGTGCCGCTGGCCAGCTAATAAAGACTCACAAAAAAATTGCAGTCAGTCTTTTGTGGTAGAATTTCTCGCTCTGGTCCATAACACTGGACTCTCTCTTAGTGATCCAAATAAAAAAACATGGTCAACTGAGTGATCAAGGTTCAGCTAGGTCCTAAGTCATGTGAAAATTTGTCACGCTCTGAAGACTGGGCCTTGGTCAGGTCTCTGTGCACCTCCCCACTGGTTGCTGACTCTCTCACCCCTTCCCCCAAGCCTCTGTGCTCCAGAAGCTGGAAAGTCTCTGCCCTTGGGCACAGGGTGCATGTGCAGGGGCAATAAATAGCAACAGGAGGAATATGAGCAACAGGTGCTGGTGACTTGTCAATTAACAGGAGAGTGTTACTTCCATGTAAGAATATGGTGACATGGCTCCCCAGCTTAGAAAGATGCAAAAGGCCAGGACTAGAAGGACTGTGGGTGCCTCAACATCCACCTTGTATGGCGTTACCACGTTCGATGGACAGATGTGCTCTCTGCTTCCCTGACATGTGTACCCTTTAATGTGACAGTTCTTCCAGGGACCCTAAGATCCCCAAGATCCTTCCGGGGGTTCCATAAGGTCAAAATTATTTTCCTAATAATACTGTCGCTATTTACTTGTTTCATTTTCATTCTCTCATGAATGTAAAATGGAGTTTTCCAGAAAGTACATAGGATATAGTACCATCACAGATTGAACTTCTAACAAACATTAAAATCCAGCTGTCTTCTAGTTGGTAAGATACCAAAGAGATTTGCAAAAATATGGACCAATGCCTCTCTTTTCACTGAAAATTTTGGTGGGGGACATTAGGAAAGTATAGTTATTTTTTCATAAAAATGTGTTATATGTGTCTATTGTTGCTATTTTAAAAATTAATAAATATTTTAAAGCTCTGAGTTTTAATTTGTAGTACAGTAAGTATAGATAAATATAAAATATAAATAAAAGTTCATTGGAGTCCTCAAAAATTTTTAAGACTATAAATGTGTCCTGAGCCTAATACGTTTAAAAACTACTGTGAAAACATTTGCTTTTTGTTTCACTAATGGTACAATACTTCCCTACCTACCATACATGATAGATTTTCTTCCATTCCATATAAAGAGATTAGGCTCTTCCATCACATTATCTTACTACTGATTCTGTCTTTAACTCTTTGCATTGTAATCTTTTACCTCTACTTTTGTGTTAGTTCAAAAGTCTTAGGTAATTGCATGGAGTGATATAAGTTATTTAGGAAATGTTTGTTAATGAAGCTGATGCCTGTCATTTTTGAAAGTATAAATGGCATTAACAATTTTTCCTCTTTTCTCTTTTCTCTATTTTTCCCAAACATATATGTCAGTGGAAACCTGTGGAGGGGATGGCAATTTGGTCTCCTCTTCCTCCTGTAGATGTTATTTGAATAACGGTGATTTGGGTTATTTCTAATTCTAACGCTGCCTTCTCTTGGGTTCTCACAGATGTAGACCCTGAGGAAAGGATTTGAAAGCAAGTACAGGCAGTCCCCGGGTTACGGACAACCCTACTTAACAGCCTTCCTTACTTATGAACAGGCTCCCGAGGCTCCCCATGAGGGTAATTTATAATTAAATAATTAAATTGGTAATTCGGGAACCAGTTTCTTCTGTGCATGTGAACAAATCCGCATCGCGTGAGCAGTCGATTGGCGCAGCATCTGTGCGCTAGCGGCTAGTCTTACTGTTTATACGGTTGCTTATGTGCAGCATTTCTTTCGTCTTAACTTTTTCATTCGATCTTGTGAGTCTACATTTACCCTTACGACCATGTCTCCAAAGTGAAAGTCCACTGCAAGTCCGGTGAGCCTGCCGCAAAGGCAAGGTGATTACAATGGAAACTAATCAAGCATTCAGAGAAAGGCCAAGTGCCATCATTCACTGGGAAAGCATCGAGCTTCAGGTGCTCAGCTAATGGAACAAGGGCAAGGCGGTGCTCCAACGAAAGCATCAGTTATTACTAAGCAGCACCGTGGATTAATTATTGAAATGAAAGGTTATTATTGATTTGGTTAGAAGATCCAAATAAGTATAATATTTCTATTAGCCTAGCATTGATGCAACATTAGGTGAGTGTTAACCTTTAATATTCTTTTTCGAAGTTTCTCCTATCTCCTATCTAAACTTTTTGTATGAGTTTGTTTTTATGTTCTGTTTGCATTAAAAGCAAGAGCACAATAGTTTCTGTAACTTATTATTACAGTACAGGGGCATTATTATTATAGTATTACACTGTATTATTATTACCACATGTGAGCCATTATAGTGTTATTATTATTATCACTGTGTATGTGCTGTTCATCAGGAATCTGAGTTACATACAAATCCTACCTAAAGATGTTCCCAGGAATATATCTCATCTGTAACCCAGGGACTGCCTGTAATTTATCTGGGAGGTGATCTCAGGAATCGCTGCTAGGGGAATGGCAAACTGAAACAGGAATGCAAAGGAAAGGCATTTAAGAAAAGGGTGAGATAAACCAGATACCACCGTAAGCAACTGTAGCTTAGTCCTGCCAGGAAACTCTGGGAGTCAGCGTAGAAAGCATGCCTCAGAGTTATCCCACAGTATGGCTGAGGGAGCTGAGATATTTATACACCAACCTCCTGCAGTCATTGGTTAGAAACTGCTGGGGGAGTGTTTAAATTCAGCCTTTTGCTGGAGAAAACCTAGACAATTGGAAATCAACCAGGCATGCGCTACTGAGTCAGGAGTATGGATCGGGCACTGACGCTGGCAGATACAAACAACATACAAAGCTTTTCAGCACAAATTCTGTATTGTTTTGTATGTTTTGAACAATTTAGATAATTGGTGTCAACTTATTGGAGAAGGTAAGAGTTGAAGAGAGAGACCATTTAGGAGGCTTGAGGTGGTTCAGGTGGCAGCTTAGACTTCATTGTGTGTAAAGAAACAAAGACCACCCAAATGAGAACAAAGGCTCTTTATTCAGAGCTTGCTACAGCAAGAGAGATGCCATCATCACTTTTATTTGGTGAAAACTCAAAGTCAGCAGAGGAATGGGAAAATTTTATAGAAAAAGGGGAAGGTTTCAGGTGTGCCCTGTATGGAGGCTGCTGGCGTGGAGAAGCTGTAGATGGGCCAGCTAGAAATGGTGCATCCTGTATGGTTGGTTAGGGGTGCATAGTTGGCTTTCTTTAGTTGATCCTAAGTTGGAAGCCAGAAGAAAAATTAGGGATGCTGACAGTTATTGAACAAGTCCTGGGCATCAAAACATACCTGAAATCTTCTCTTTTTTTCCACCATAAAAATTTCCCACACCTCTGCCTGTGTTTCAGGTGGAGACCAACACACAAGTGACAGTGGCTGATTCTCTTGCTATAGCAAGCTCTGGGTAAATAGCCTTTGCCTATAGTCATTTGGTTGGTCTTTGTTTTATTTCCATAGATCAGACTATTTTTACTCTCATCCCCTTGCTCCTATCATATACTTTCTTTGTGCCAGCCATATTAAACTTCTCACTTTCCTCCAAATAAACCCACCAGCCGCTAGTATGCACAAGCTGCCTGCCTTTACTCACGTTGTACGTCTCTTCTATCTAGAAAACCTTTTTACTGCTTCTCCAGTTGATGGAACAAATCCTACTCATTTTACTCCAAAGCCCAGCTCAAATATCACCTCATCTGTGGAGCATTTCCTAACTCTCCCAGGGAGAGTTAATTGAACCCCACTTACGAGATCCTATTACACTTTCCTGGCGCTGTTATCATAACCTTCCAAACCCTTTGACAGTCATAGTTTTTCAGGCAGTGTCTGTATCCCCTGAAGAAATGTGAACTCCTTTAGGGTAGGGTGCCTAAGTTTACCTCTTTATATTACTCTTGACTCTTAGAAAGTGCTGAGTAAATGTTTGTGAAATGAAGTTGAATTAAATCCTTACTCCCAAAACTCATTTTTGATATATTCTATACCACCAAAGGAAGGTAAAGGTAAAAGATTGTTTGATGTCTAATTAATTTTACTGGCTAAACAGTTATTTTGAGCCTCAAAATATGTTTTATTTAGTTTTGATTCTATCTCATTTGAAAGCTTATACAAGTTCAATAAATCTGTCGTTGCCAACTATCCCACTTTCAAGGTCTTTTTTCATTTAAAAAGAATACTTGTGAAAATCAGCTTTTCATGAGTGAGGTATCCTAGGAGGAAATTACTAGAAATGCCAAGGGGAAAGGTAAATATTTTGAAAATCACTCTTAGTGTTAGCACAATGGAGGGAGGGACTCTGGTTATCTGGTCTCCCTTCAAACCAATGTTACTTAAATCTATGTTCAACATTTGTTGAGAGGAGATGCTGAGCATTACTTGGAAAAACCAAAGTCACTCAGCCAAACAGATGGCTCACAGTTACCTGAGGACCAAACTCTGATCCTTTTCTTTTGCCCAAATTCCTTTCTAAGGGGGCCTGGCGAGTCACCCCTACAAATGATAAAATCTCAGTAAACAGGTTTTGTTAACCCTGTATAATGTGGTTTATTTCCCAACCTGATTTTGGTATAGAGTCACATGAAAGACAGGAGACCCTTATCTGAACTTAAGCACTCCTTTCTGCTGACTCCTGGTCTTTTAGACAAAGCCTTACTCTTTCACCCAACTATCAACTAAAGAATCCCAAAACCCGCCTATGACTTGTAAGCCCCCACTTCGAGATGTTCTGCCGTTTCAGGCCAAACCAACGTATGCCTTCCATGTGTCAACAGAAAAGAAGACAAATTCTGTAAAATATTCTAAGCTAAATTTGAGGACCATGGCCTGGAGCCACACCCAAGAAGCCTTGAGCAAGAAGCACAGCGCTTGCTGTGGCTGGGTTACAGTTTGATTTTTATACATTTTCAGGGAGACAGGAATTACAGGTAGAATCATAAATTAATACATGAAGGGTGTACATTGGTTTGGCCCAAAAAGATGGGACATCTCAAAGTGAAGGCTTACAAGTCATAGGTAGCTTCAGGGATTCTTTAGTTGACAGTTGGCTGAAAGAGTTAGGTTTTGTCCAAAAGACCAGGAATCAGCTGAAAGAAATGTGTAAGGATCTTCTGTCTTTCATGTGATGCTATACCAGAATCAGCTTGGGAAGTAAACAACATCATAAAAACCTGTTTACTGACGTTTTATCATTTGTAGCATGATTCACCAGGCCCCCTTAGAAAGGAAAATTTTTCTTTTGGGGCGGGGAGCAGGGGGCCAGGCAAAGGAAAAATCAGAGTCCAGGCCTCACACGTATTGATTTATGACTTTAACTGTTGAATCTCTAAACCCACCTATGATTCCTTTTCTCAATCCTTGCCAGACATTACTTAACTAATAGCTCCCTCTTCGAGGACTGCAGGCAGATGCGGAGTGCTTACTGTTTTGTTTTTTTTTTTTTGAGACAGAGTCTCACTCTGTTGCCTAGGCTAGAGTGCCGTGGCATCAGCCTAGCTCACAGCAACCTCAGACTCCTGGGCTCAAGCAATTCTTCCGCCTCAGTCTCCCAGGTAGCTGGGACTACAGGCATGTACCACCATGCCTGGCTAATTTTTTCTATATATTTTTAGCTGTCCAAGTAATTTCTTTCCATTTTTTAATAGAGATGGGGTCTTGCTGTTGCTCAGGCTGGTCTCGAACTCCTGAGCTCAAAGGATCTACCCACCTCGGCCTCACAGAGTGCTAGGATTACAGGTGTGAGCCACCACACCCGGCCCAGAATAAGCATTTTTAAGAGTTTTTAATGAGTGAAAAATTAAGTCTGAACTTTGGTTTCCCAAGGAAACTAATGATGAATGTGTAAATTGCACAAAATATATCATTTACCATCCCCAGTGGAGGCTGTAGCAATATCACTGACTTTACATGAAAAATAGAAGACCCAAATTTGCTGAAGAATCAGCATCTACTTCCAATGTTAGTTTAGTAGATCTTTTAAGAAGACTGAAGATGACAGCGTAACACATGGAAATGGAGAGGCAAAATAAATTAAATAAATTTGCCTCTGCATCTATGAAGCACACTTCCCATTTAGATAAAATGACAGCTCTTCTAAATTAATTTTGCTCCCTTTCAAGTCTACATTTTCTTGTGAACATATGCGAAGTAAAATGATGTTTGTGAATGTACTGGCTCTCTTAGCAGAAAGAACTTCACAACCAGTTCAATTAGGTCCATTTCCTATTGGCATCATTGGATATTTAAACTGATTCCAGTAATAGTTTGATTTTTTTCCATCCAATTCATGGAACCATGGCAAGTTTTTAGTTCATTCTGCCAAAAGCAAAACAGTTAACTTCATTGTGAATACTACTGTAGTTTCAGATAAAAAATTCAAACATTGAAGATAACATGATTTGGTTTTCACTGATAATAGAAAGGTAAATTTTGATGGAGTACAGCCTTATGGTAAAACAATGTTCTTATTAAGTTAAGAGACTTATGGATCAGAAATGTTCTTGGAATCGATTGAGGTGCACATGTAATTGTTTTAAAAACTACAATAATCTACCAAAGGAAATAGAAGCTATAATTGTAAAAATTTACAAATAGTTTTATCTACACACAAACTGTACGTATATAAATTATATATTATATATAATTATATGCATATAATTAAAATATATAGATTATATAAAACTAAACTAAAAATTTTGGTGAGGCTGATTTGAATTCAAATAAAAACTGTTATTACTCAAGCTTTTGAAATATCTGAGTCTCACAAGGGCTCCTTTTTATATTTTTTGTTTTTGTGACAAGGTCTTGCTTTATTGTGGGAGTGTACTGACTCATTGTAACTCACTGCATCCTTGAACTCCTGGGCTCAAAAGATCCTCTGCCTCAGCCTCCCCAGTAGCTAGGATGATAGGCTCGAGCCACCATACCTGGCTAATTTTTTTTTTTTCATTTTTTTGTAGAGATGGGGTTTCACTATGTTGTCCAACTCCTGGCCTCAAATGCTCCTCCTGCCTCGGCCTCCAAAAGTGCTGTGATTACAGGTGTGAGCCACTGCATCTGAACAGGACTACTTTTTAAATAATCCCAAGTGTTTTTGGTTTTTTGTTTGTTTATTTGTTTTGAGACAGTGTCTTGCTCTGTTGCCCAAGTTAGAGTGCAGTGGCATCATCATAGCTCACTGCAACCTCAAACTCCTGGGCCCCAGTGATCCTCCCAAGTAACTGGGACTGCAGGCTCTAGCTACCATGCCCAGCTAATTTTTTTATTTTTTGTAGAGACAGGGTGTTGCTATGTTGCCCTGGCTGATCTCAAACTCCTGGCCTCAAGTAGTCTTCCTACCTCCACCTCCCAAAGTGCTAAGATTACAGGCATGAGCCACCACACCCAGCTCCAAGTGTCTTATAATGACATTGAACCTTTTCATAAACAAGTCATCCTGGAGTCCATTGCGTTTAAAATGAGGAATTTTTAATCAAAATATTTAAAAAACAGAGTGCCAAAAAATTTAGCTTTCAAACCTTTTAGCAAATTGTAATTACTCAATAACTTACAAATAAGAAGACATTGAAATTTACCTCTACAAAGGAAAAGGAAAAGCAGAACAATTTCAACAGTGAGAACTGAAACAGTGCACAAGATTTAATTTTGAAATTCTATGACTTTGATTTAAAATATCTTGACTTCTAGGGATAATCTTTCAGTGAACCTCCTATTTTTAATTGGATAAATGTATATTCTAAAATGAAATTGAGAAGGCCTATGGTTTTACAATATCTAAATTTTGTCAAAAAATGAAAATAATCTTAAATAGAGATCACTTATTTTATATCTTTTGCCTTGTAAAAACATTTGCAATAGAAAGGTAGTCTAAATAAGGGTAAACAGATACAACCTGTGAAAAATTTTGGGGCTCAGAAACATATTTCTGTATGAGAAATAATTGGATTGAGAATATCTTCCATTTAGCAGAATTTTCTTTGAACTCACCAGTGTCATCAATTTCAAATTTATTAACCCTGAAATACAACTTTGAGGAAGATTGCAGGCAATTTTATAAAAAGTTTTTAAAAATAATATACCAAAAAAAGCGTTTTTCAGAAAAATGCCAATCATACCATATTGACTCAGATAAGATTAAGAAACTGATTAAGGTATATGAATATGCACCTAAAGTAATTATTCTGCCTTTGTTATTTTTTAATGTTTGTATAATCAATATAAAGTTTTAAACTTTTGCTTTTTTTTTTTGAGACAGAGTCTCACTTTGTTGCCCGGGCTAGAGTGAGTGCTGTGGCGTCAGCCTAGCTCATAGCAACCTCAAACTCCTGGGCTCAGGCGATCCTCCTGCCTCAGCCTCCCGAGTAGTTGGGACTACAGGCATGCGCCACCATGCCCGGCTAATTTTATATATATATATATATATTTTTTTTTTTTTTTTTAGTTGTCCAGATCATTTCTTTCTA
>RJWJ010021176.1:17916-28299 GCA_004363605.1 Indri indri | reverse complement strand
GGCCCATAAGCTAATTGATTATAGCTATCATGACAGCTGATTACAGTGTCTGCCTGTAACAACACGGGGTGGGGGACGGGGAACTCAACAATACTCATGGCCCTGTTTGGCTGCCTTTCCTTGGTGGAATACCCTGCGAATGGATGATGCAGTGCAGTGCAGCCCCGCTCTGGTCAGAAACAGAATGCACCCAATGATGCGGTCGTGTGATGGGAGGTCTGGTCTGCTGACACAGAAAGTTAGGCAGCCTTGCTCACTGTGCTTTGGAATGCCTTAGGAGCCAGGTGCTATGTCACATTACTACATATAAAGGCAGAGCCTTTGGGATATATCTTTTCTGTGCCCAGTGACTTACAAATGATGACATTCTTAGGCCTACTGCCTCAATGTTAAAGGAACCATTCCCGTCCAGGAGTTTCTTTGGGAATGAAGATGGGTTTACCCTCAAACCTACTCCCCCGCTCCCTCCGGTGGCCCATTATGCTCAGGGGGTTACAAAAACAATTGCAGCATATGCTTTTGGGAGAACAGATAGATCATAAACATAAATTAAAATGCAATAGGGCAAATTCTTTGATAGTGCTATGGGGCACAGAGGTAACTCACTCTGCTGTGGACAACTGGGGGTAGAGAAGTCTTCTCAGAGCAGGTCTTAGAACTGGGCTTCTAAGGTCATTAAGGGTTTGTTTTATATATATATACACACACACACACACACACACACACACACAGAACACCTAGCACAGGATCTAGCAAAGAATAAACTTTCAAATAAAAATCTTTTTGTTATTTATGAAAGTAACATTATTACTATGAATTGGAATAAGGATGTGTAAGCATGGAAACAATGTAGATGCAGGTATTAAGAAATATCCCATGCTTTGGAAACAAGAAACAGTCTTTGTGGCTGTTCTTTCTCATCTTAGGGAGGTAACTCTGTTGGCAGAGTGGAGAGTGGATTGAGAGGTTGAGAGGGAGATGAAGTCAGGGAGCAAATTAGGCAGCTGTTATAAAAAGTGTAGTCAAGATGAGCGGGATTACTCTCTAAGAAGACAATACTGAGGAAAATGTGGTCCCAGGGTAAAAAGAATCAGGAACAAACAGGTTCTAACACTGCAGGGCCAGATTGCATCTCCCAGGCCAGGTCAATCTCCAAGCAAATGAGGGTCACATTCACATTCAGACAACTGCAGCTGGGACTAGTTTTGGTTTTAGACTCTGGCACCTACAGACACAAGAGCAGCAGTTCTCAGCCCTGCCTGTACCTCCCCTGGGAAACGTTTTTTAAATGTAGGTGCCTTGGCTCTACTCCAAACCTAATGAATCAGAATCTTTGGGGAGACCTATATTTTTTAAATGCCCTGCACAGCCAGAACTGAGAGCATGGCCCACACAGATCAGACATAATAGTGAGACTCTTATTCAGTGTCTTTCTCAAAGTCTCCAAAAGTATGCACATAGTAGTGGGGACACATTGTAATGGATGTGGAACAAGAGGCCTAAGAACCCCGGGGAGGCATCACTGTTAGCAGAGGCGCAAGAGGGGACCTGCCACTATGTGACTTGAGTGTCTTGATCCTGAAAGCTTTGAAAATGCCTTTGAACACACCCAAAGGAGGTGTTCAAAGGAATTTGGGAGGCTGACTCTACAAAGGAGGAATATAATGCAGTTTCTTAATCATCAAATGCCAGTCTATAAGGAGGCAGGAGAAAACACAGGTCTTAGCCTTGGTCTCCCACAAACAGACTGGATAACGTCCATCAAGTTCCACCTGTATATTACGCTCTGACTCTGCAACCAGAACTCTATATACTGTGGTCAAGACAATCTTAGTGAAAAGAATGACATCTACTTGAATTTTGCCTAAGTAATTGAAATCGTTTCTGTTTCCCAAGCTCTTATTCTACCCAAGATACTACTCCAAGTGCATTGCATTCTTTATCTTGTTCAAGACTCCCAAAAACCCTGGGAACTAAATATTACAATCTACAGATGGAGAAATGAGGTTCTGAAAGCCTCTGAGGCTCAGTCAAGACTAAGCACAGTAACTTGGGAAAGCTCACAGAGCTAGGAAGTGATGGATCCCACCCTGAACGTGTATCTGACAAAGCCAGTGCTGGCAATCACCACATTGAAACTGGTTACACGTCTCCAGAATACATAGCACATCTTGGAATATAAGCTCACTGAGACCAAAGACTAAATAATATTTAGGACGATCTTTGAGTCCCTCCTGAAGCCCTCCTCAACTTTTTTTTTTCAATTACCAGATTTTAGAATAGTGAGAGAAGAGGGCCAGGGAAGTTTCTCTAACTCCAGACCCCTTTCCTGCTCCTGCCAGATACCGATTCCTCTCACAGAGGAAGAAAACAACCTACCCTGAGGGACTGAGAGTTTTTTGAGCATCTGTAGCTGTTTCTGTTGACCAGATTAATTCTTTTCAGAGGTGAAAAGCTGGGTGAGGAAGGGAGAATTTTGATATGAAAGGAAGTATCTGGACCTTTAGCATGAGAAACATGAGTCTCAGAGGTCAATGACTTGTCCAAAGCCAGATTTTAACAAACATGTTTTAACCAGCTATTTTGGACATCTTATATGGGCAGGAAGAGAATGAGGACAGCTGTGGGCACGACTACAAGGAGACTGAGGCTGCAAAACAGATCAATGTGAATCTACAAGTTCATTCATTTATTCATCCAACAGATACATTATCGAGCAACTACAGGCATTTTGTGATTTGCATGGTTCCAATATGCATGAATTTCCATTATAATGGTTTAATTAAGTAGCTCCAGTACCCCAACAACACAATTCAAACTTCAGCTACTGAAGTATATATGTTTATTGCATAAAGTCCAAACTTGCTATTAGCTCTTTGGTTCACAAATTACTACATAATAACACATGCATCATCATCAGCGACTCACGTCAGTTCTTTCAAGGTCTGTCAGTGATTGGTCACTGAGCACCTGTTACTCAGTTCACACACAGATGGCAAAGCGAGTACTCGTTTTGCCTCCTTGTTTCCATATGATGCAAACCCACAAGACATTTTTAAAAAATGGATAGTTGAAACAGGAACTCTGTCAACAATGACAAAAGTGCAGCAAGAAAATAAAAAGTGATAATGCTGTCAGTGAAATTCAAATGGGACAATGAATTATAAAAGATATAGCTGACCATGGGAATCTTGACAGTGCCACACAGTGAGAAATTCCAGATGTACAGCCAGAGAAACTTAGCAAAGGCAAACTTATGAATATAAACAAGGGAAGTGGTTGGGATGAAAAGAATGAAGATGTCTCAGAGGCAATGATACTGGCAATAAACTTCACATTAGAGAACACTGTAGATATTTCATAACACTAAAAGGACAAAGGATAAAGGTTGAAAGCTGATCAGAAAAAGGTATACCAATTCACCAACGCATATAAAAGATGTTTGCTCAGTATCATAAGTCATATGACTGACAAAAAGAAAAGGCAAGCACTGTTAAAACCACTCGTTTTTACGAAGAAATAAAACACTTTAATTCTTAATGTGTCTAATATTTTAAATAACAGTGTTCTAAACAAATACTATTTTACTATTTTTCATTTCCCTCTACATTTATAACAAACAAAAAGGGACTTTTAATGTTGTGACAGAAAATGGAAAGTTCATGGGTGAATCATAATTTTTCCGATGTCATTTTTACAATCTCGCGCTATCATTCAAAGTAAGGACTGCCTGTGTTAAGTGCGAAGCATCAGAAGACACGGTCCCTGCCCTTGTGGTGGTCTTACATCGACAAAATAATTCTACAAATCTGTGACTAATTGTTTTACACGTAATGGGGGTGCTAGTCTAGCTCAGAGGACCCATAAAGGCTTTAGAGAAGTTGTGGAAGTAAATTCGGCGGGGGGATCTGCGGAGAGTAAGTCGCGAAGAACGTGCCGGTGGGGGCGAGCTCCACGTCCGAGGAGCATGCAAATCCCTCCAGTCCGGCAAGTTTACTTCCTCACCCCGGGGGCAGGGTGAGGAGTGACTCTGGGCAGGTTTTTAAACTGGCTGCCAACCGCTCTGTTGTAATGCCAGATACATATTAGTTGCCATCAGAATGCATTCAAAAATAATACAGAAACTGGAAATGCTAACGAGTGTCACCCTTAGCCAACTTGTGTGAATAAACTCTCTTGAAACCAGTATAAAGTTTTTAGATGCAAATTTCTATGTCACGGAAACGGAAAGTATTGTCAGGGGTTGTAACAATATACGCTCTTAAGAAAAAGTCATAGGAGCATATGAAACGACACATCTGGCTTTATGAGCTGGCTGTAATTTTTAAGTCCAAATGTATATTATATTGGATTGTTTTTCTATCATAAAACACGTTTACATTTTTTATTTATGGCTCCTACCAAGGAAGATGTGTGGCTATGTGACATGTATGTGGATGCACCTAGGAACAAAGCTATTAAGAAGAGGAAGGTTCCTTAGGGTTCATTTCATCCAACTTCTCATTAAAAAAACAAACCAAAACAACAAAAGGGGTGAATTTAGTCCAGGGAGGCCAACTACCTAGCCCCACAGTCAGACTCCTGCCTTGTAATAACAGCTGACATTTAAGGAGTATTACTCTGTGCTGGGCACAATGCTGAGGGTTTTACCTATGAAGCATTATCTTTTCTGGTCCTCAAAAATCCACAAAATAATTACTACCACTATTATCATTTTATATATATGGAAACAAGCTTATGTTATTCAGCTAACCATGAGAGCTAGGATTTGAATTCAGGCAGAATAATCTGTGCTGACATTCTTAACTACTAAGCTGCGATAGTTAATAAATTACCTTTTCTAGTTACTTAACTATGTGGCCCAAAATAAGGGAACCATGCCCCCTGGAGGATCTTAGAGTCTAGCATTTCATATAAAACTACTAATTTTTGAACAACTATACAAAGTAATATAATTCCCATTTTACAGATGATTAAACTAAAGGCATAAAGTTTAGTGGTTCCCCAAGTTTGCATAGTTTATGGCTGGTGAAAGCAGGATTCAACATTCAAGTCTATCTGGTTCTTTCTGACATGTAATTCTGCCTCCCTGGATGAGAACCAGGCTCTCCCGGAGCAGGTTCTGCCTCCTATTTGAACAGGACTTACATGCATAAAATATCTGATCTGAAATCGATGTGGATCCAGGTGTTGTGGAACCCATTTCAGTTTGCAGCAAGAATTTCACATTCCTGAATATCTCTTTCTCTTTCTTTCTTTCCCCGCCCCTAAGATATCTGATCTTAAATTAATGTGGTCTGAAATTGATGTGGATACAGGCAATTCTGGAACCCACTTAAGTCTGCAGCAAGGCTTTCACATTCCTGAATTAATCTTTCCCTCTCTCTTTCTCTCTCTCTGATATACAGTATCACAGGTTTAGCACTAGCAGCTCGCATGAGACAGACTTACTATGAAAAGGCCAGTAGTGAATCAAACTTGCAAAGTGTGATTTGAGGCAGCACTGAGGCAGAGGAAGAGAAAAATTCACTGATTGTTGTTCTCCCAGAACACAGATAGCAATAGACATGAAAACAGCAGCTGTGAAGATGCCTGAGAGCAGTGGGTGCTGAGAAATGGCAGGCACTGCTGTCTAGGAAGGAAAGGGAGGGAAATCTGCCCTCCTCTTTTCATTTTACTGGCCGCACTCCCCCATATGGTCTGTCAAGAGAAATGGGTCTGAGAAAAGCAGCATGATTCTCACCACAGCTCCTTAGCCAGTTTCCAGGGGTTTTCAGCATAGCAGGCAGCTGCTTCCCAAATTCAGCCCTGTTCGCTCCTCCGGGTTGAACTGCAGGGTGTATAAACTCCGCCCCAGCAACACACCCCTCCTGACGCTCTTGAGTTGTGGCCAAAGCCTGTTCGGAGTGAAGCTGGTAGGGCCACCTTCCCAGGCTAGGGGCAGAGCTAGTTCAAGATGCTTTGCAACACAAAGGAGCCAATTTAAAAGATGGAATTACTTTCTCCATTCCACCCTTTAAAAATCTGTAACGAATCACTTTCCAGATGTTGACTCCCTCACTCACCTCTTTCTCTGTCTCTTCTCAGTAAAAAGGCCTTAGCCCTGGAAAAGTGGAAGAGGTGGAAGTTTGCCTGGGGAGCCTACTGAAGGGAGGCAGGAAGACTTCTTTATCCCCAAATCCCATCCCTGCCTCCAGCTAGCTGCTGGTGTTTGAAATTCCATCTCTGAAGTGTTAGTCTGGTATCCTCTTTCAAAATACAGAAGAGAGTAAACAAAGTTATTCACAGCCGAGCGTGAATTCTTCAGCTGCAGGCTACAATCTACTGGTTCCCTTAGGCCAGGAAATGCCTGCTTAAATCCTGTCTTTGGTGGGAAGAGTATTCAAAAAGGGAAGGTTTAAGGAGGCAGATTTCACTAATTTCTTCTTTTTTTTGTATGGCAAAGCCAAGTGAAAAAACAAGGTACTGTAATCTGAGAAATTAATCCCTGTCTTCATTTATTTCGAACTAGGAATCCTAAATGCCAACATCAAGATTTTGTTGGTTAAAGTTTTTTTTTCTTTTGATATTTTATGTCAAATAGCTAAAACTTGAAAATCAGGATGATTCTTATTTCTTCCTAAATGCATTTTCCAAATATGCTTAAGGACTCTTGTTTTGATTTGTACAGTACATGCATTTGAAGCCAAGGGGCAGATATCATTAGTCATGTATTGATTGATCGTTTGGTAAGTGGAGCCAGGACATTTTAATTTCCCCTCTCAACTATTGATCATCATTGCAATTCAGTTTAGTAGGCACTGTCTCCTGGCCCTATCTATTGCTACTCACATCAGCTGTTGTGGTCACCATGGTAACCACCCACTCATTTTTCCCTGTTATTGCATTTATCACACTTAAAGTGCACAGGCTAGAAAATCCTATGATTTTTTTAAAAACTTAAACAGGAGTCAATTAAGCTTACCTGAGATGGGGAGTCCTTTCAGTATAAATGTTTTATTTAAAAAAAATCAGTTGTAAGTACGTTCTTCACAAACAAATGATCACTAGGAAAACAAAACTGAAAGGTTGAATCTGCTCAATTGTCTGAAGACTAAAAAAAATTTCAAAGAGATTTTCAGGGATAAAATGGGGTTAACACTACATTTCCCACTGGTTTTGACAGAAGGGCCACCCTTGAAGGGTTTGAAAGCTGTGGGAGTCTCCAGGGCTTTGGGTTGGGTCAGAAAACTAAACATGGTCTGTTT
Organism: Indri indri; assembly: GCA_004363605.1. Lineage (NCBI taxonomy): Eukaryota > Metazoa > Chordata > Mammalia > Primates > Indriidae > Indri > Indri indri. The sequence continues at coordinate 21,052 of RJWJ010021176.1, read as the reverse complement.
AAACCACACCTGCCAGTGTGGAATTACATTTTCTATATGAACTTCTCTCCCTCCCCCTACAAAAATATTAGGAAAGAAAAGAATTTTCTTTTAAAGCAGCATTTTACTCCTTTATTTTACAATTAGTTATTGAGTCTGCCAATTACAGTCCAGATGACAAGGGAGCATGCTGAAATCCAGTGAGTTCTTGAGCCAGGCAGGGAGGCAGTTAATCAAACCTCCCAGAAGAATGAGGGCTGCACAACTACAGACCTATAGATCTCTCTGTCAAACACAGGTATTTGCCAAGTTAGTCAGCCACAAGTGCAAGATAATCTCTAGGGCAAGTCAGTCATTGCAGAGCCTGTGAGACAGACATCAGGTCTGTCTTAAAAGAAAAGAGTGCATTGAGGAGTTTTCATCACGAAGGCCCTCTTTTTCTCTCCAGGCATCCTGAAACCATGGCCCCTTTTGGCTCCTAGAAAGATAGTAATGACACCTGCAGGATAAAAACTCTCTTCCTGCTTACAGATGTCTGTCTCTTCAAAGACAAGTGTCTTACCTCTTCCCAATCTCCAACATGGATAAAAAAGAATGCCAAATGACTCTCCCACCATTGCAAAATTATTCTATTACTTCTAGTAGAGAATTTCTGGTTTGCGGGGACAGGCCTTTCTACCTTCTCTACTCATTGAGGTTGATGTGCTGGGTTGTTTTAACAACACAGAAGCAGCCTCTACCACTTTCAAACTGAGCAGGCTTATTTTCGTAGCCTCTGAATGGAGAATCTCACTCAACATGATCAACAAATCCACTTATTCCCTGGTTGAGGTTGCCTGGGGACAGATTGTGAGCGTGTTGCTAATTTGTAAGCCACATAGGACCCTCTGAACAGACAGGAGACTTGAGAGATGCAGGGTTCCAGGGACTCTCCTACATAGAGGCCACTGTAATTGTCATTCACAGCCATTGTCAGCCAGTCCGTCCTCACCTCCTCCTCCTCTCCGCGGAAGGCTAATGTGGCATACAGGGAAAACCCAGTGGTTCTAGTGCAACAGGAGGCATTTGGACTGTGAGTGGTGTAAATATAGACATCTGGAAGGCCCAGAACATTCATTACCGCCTTGCTCCCCTTTGCCCTTCTGCAGGCCACCTCTTCCTCCCCAGAAGCTCCCAGGATGTCTTTGTGGCTTTTCCAAAGCTCACTGCTTCCTACTGTGATTTGATTTAAAATTTAAGACTAGAGAGTGTGGACAATTGGTTCTAGTCCCACCTTGGCCAAATCCAGTTGGGTGATTTTAGTTAAATCACTTTCACTTGTTCTTTCACCTGTCAAACTGTGTAATTAGTGAGCTCAAACAAAAGGAAATGTTCTGTAAAGTTAAAAGTTTAGTACAAATGTCATATGCCAGAGAACTATTATACAGCTGAAGTCATACTACAGATTTGAGAAGTTTTCACCAAATTTGTGGATTTTAGAGGGCATAAAGTCTTTTGTCAATAGAATCATTTCTAGCCGTCTAAGCAAGAAAGTTCAGCCCCAAACCTCAATTCCACATCTAATCAGGCATCAAAATGCTATCGATTTTACTTTGCAAAATATTTCTCTAGCCTATATGTCCCTGTTTGCTGCCACTGCTACTGGCATGAATGTTGCTCTCTCCAAACTTGTTCCCTCCCTCTTATGTCACCTTCCCTCAATACATTAGCCACACCAGCAGTTAGAGGACTCTTTCTAATATGCTCACCTGGTTTTGTCTTTCCTCTGTCAAAATTCGTTGCTGACTCTCCATTAACTAAAGCACAAAGCCCATATTCCTAGTAAGGCACATAACTCCTTCACAATTTTGCTCTCCTAACAGCCTCTCGTCTCACCCTCTTCTTCCTGAAAAACTTAGTGACTCTGTACAGACAGCTCTTTCTTCTTTTTGGTCTACTCACTTTGTTCATCCTTCTGTAACACAAACACTGCTGCCTCTGCGAACTGAGATAATGACCACTCAGATTTTCACACAGCATTTCCCACATACCCCTTATTCTAGCATTTCTCATATTACCCTGTAATGTACTGGATCCTTGTTTGGCTGAAGGTACCACTGGTATGACCCAGCATAGCATTTCTGATGGCCTGCTTTCAACAAAGGACTCAGCACAAATCCCTGGACACATCTGAACAGCTCTGGGGCAAGGAGCCATTTTTCCCCTACTTTCAGCAATGTCATGCTAGCAACAGCCTTGGCTTAGGCCTGAGTCACAGTGTCCTCCTCCATGAAATGGGTTCATTCCTGGGAACCTATTTGGACCTTGTACTTTATATTAAAACTGAACAGGAACTTCACAGCCCTTATGCCAGTGTTTGCAAAATAGTACTACACAGTTGCCTTGCTCAGGAATAAATTAAGGTTGGTAAAATATTGTTGTCCTGTTTTTTTGTTCTTTGTACAATACAGGCATGATTATAACATTGTTAGTAATACTTACAGGTAGGTAACTTCCAAGGTACTATACCACGAAGATCTCTTAAATTATTTTAGACAATGCTAGGTCAGGAACAGTTTCACCCAGGAGAGAGGTGTGTAAATCTGAAAAGCGTATCTTTCTTGTGGATCAGCAACAGGCAAAATTAGGAGGCTTAAATTCTGATGTTTTGACATCCGTTGCCACTAAGGATAGTATTATAAGTTACTCTGTAAATAACTCTAAATACAACATTTAATTTTGGATATCTTCCATTCAGATCCAAAGCAAAAAAAGGAAAGAGGATTTTATTGGGCAGAATTTCATGTGGTACTTAAGTGACAGTTAATGGATCAAAAACGAAGGTAGAGTTTCCTAACAACATATTTCAAACCATAACGACATCTGTGTGGGATAGCCCAAGCCTTCCTGAAAAAGAAACACCGCAAGCCTCCCCAGATTAATCATCCCTGATCTTACAGGAATTACTCTTCCTTAGCCCCGCACTTCAACCCTGGGGCTTGGGGACAGTACACACTTGAAGGACCTGCCAAGACTGACTATAAATCACATCACTTTGCATTAAGTTCTTCAAACCAGCCTGACCTGTCTTCACCATCCTCTCTGTGAGCTGTGAAATACACAATCATGGTTCTCAGGACTGCAGACACAAAGAAACTCCACAGTAGTCAATTCAGTG
>RJWJ010021176.1:0-17816 GCA_004363605.1 Indri indri | reverse complement strand
GCTTTATAGAACCAACAATTATTGATGTTATTAGTACTTTGTTATTATTTGATATTAATAATGATTGTTACCATTAATAATTTGATTTTGCTGGGCTATGGCAATGTTGTCAGAAGAGACTTAAAGGTATTTGCTGATTAATTTAGGTCTAATTGATACTTCAAAAACACATCTATTTAAGGAGAAATCCATTTTGTATTTTGAGATGTGATTCCAGAAGGCATGTGGGCTGGAGAAGTCACTGTTTAATCAAAACATACATTCTCAAAGTTGATATGAAGGTATTAATAAATGGTAACTTTGAGTAACATCTCTCTCCTCACTCCAACCAGATGCTAGGTGACCTTCAAGAGAGACTATTGAATGCCTCTCACATTGGGGAGCTTTATACCTACTGAGGTAGCTCTTACATTTAGAAATTCAGTTTTATATGGAACCAAAATATATCTTTCTATGACTTTAACTTATTGGTAATAAACTCACAGATCACCCCAAACAAGCTTAAAACATTGAATTTTCCATATAGTGAAATGATGGGGATCAGCACTTCTAGTGGATTTATTTTAGAGTTTAAAAGAAATTGGTGAGAGCCCAAAGGCAATAAAACCAAGTCTTCATTACTCAGACTTTGTGAGAAATTGAGATTTATGTATTTATTACCATGTGTGCTTTCCTGCAAATTCAATAATCTAAAATAATAAGAAAGCTTAATGATTTTTCTCAATAACATTTTCTAAAGCTAGAATTTTAAAAAGGCTCTTTTCAAGTTCAGATGGAAGCTCTTTTACAGTTTCATGCTTCGGGTGGGGAAAGGAATGGGAGTGCGCAGCACTGGGACATGTTTGGGCTCGGGTAGTAAGCTGGAAGCTCATCTGAGGGCAGCTGCCTCTCCATAGCTAAACTACTTTCCACATAGTAGTGAACACTCAAAAATATTTAGAAATTGATTGAAATGGTAACCCTGGTAAATAAGGGCTATGTGAGTCACTAATAAAGCCATTCAATAAGCTTAACAAAATTGATCATCTCTCATCTGATACTGCAGATCATATCCTTAACGATTTGTATGTCTTTAGGCATGTTTAACTATCTCGTCATTGGAAAAACATTGCATAAAGATTACTTGACTCTATTTGCTATATATATATATTTTTTTTATTTGCAGTCTCTAGCACAGAAGCTGGCGAGTAGCTAGTGCCTCCTACTAATGGATATTCATTCATTCAGCCTCCTGAGCACTAGGAGCCATGCATAGAAATGCTTAGTCCCTCCAACATCTGGTTACTTTAGCTGCTCAAATATTGGAGGACAGTCACTTACTCTCCTGGTTTCTTCCTCCCCTCACCAAAATCACTTCTCTCTGTCCCAGGAAACTATCCCCAATTCTAGCCATCTTTTCCCATAATCCACAACTTCAAACCCCTTCATCCAAGGAACGTCCAAATGTGTTGTTTTTCATTTGTTTCTTAGTTTTTAAAGTGAGAAAGATCTCACTTCAGTTCTCTAAGGTAGAAAAAGCTCCTGCGCTATCCATGGAGGTCATAGTGAATTCATCTCTGGCATAATCTGCGTAACATTCTTTAAGAGTAGTATTTTTCAAATTACAAATCACAAACCAAAAGAAGATTGCAAAATCAATTTAATATATCTTGATCAATATTTCTGTTTAAACAAATAAAATAGAAAATATCAGAGGGTAATACACATAGTAGGAGTATTAGTTCATGAAACTTGTATGTCATTGTTTAATCGTGTTGCCTGTGTACCATAATGTATATGTACATTAATATATTCATACATATTTGTCATGCACACACACACACAGAGGACACTCCACACCAGGTACACGGAACTTTTTCTAGGCATTAGCCCCCATTCACCTGCTTGTCTTATCACCTTTGAGTAGAGCACAAACTGCACTGATATAAGTGGGCTTTGTTTATGTGTGTCCTGAGTTTTAAAGTAAATATATGTTTTTATTTTGAGTGTTTTTTTAAATGTTTGATATTAATATCACCTAACCCCCTGGAGAGGGTTAGGTAGGAGGGAAGGTGAGAGCATCACAATCATGCCACATAAATCTTCTCCCTGGCTCTTTTAGGTGAATCACTTGCAATTTTATAGGTATTTATTTTCAGATGCAACCGGGAGATGCTGAGCAGTAACTATTGAGTGATTTATTAAGGATTATTGATCTAGTACTCAAATTAGTTCATTACTAGAGTTTATTGAGGATTTAATTTGGTATTGTATCAGGAAGGCTAGGTCGCCCAGCTTCTCTATTGCACAGGCAGAAAGGTGGAAATCCCCAAATTTGGGGGCAAGATGCTTTTTAAAAAGCTACTGCATGCTCAGTGTTTTCTTGATTAGGTCATAGTTGTCAATTACTGCTATTCTTGCTTTTGATTATAAATTTAGTTTAATTTAGGTTTACCATTATGCCTTCTATTTGTTGTGAATAAATTGGTTAACCCTGATGATATATTATTTGCATCAACTATATTTTGGCCTAATATTTTGCAATAAATTAGGCTTCAAGACATATGTACATTCAAAGATAAATCATCTGTATCCCTACTGCTAAAGCATATGCAAACATAATTCTCCCCACACCCACATTTTGCTTTTACAGTCACATTTTTCATAACCAATGGTTTTGTTTGCCATTGGAAATTGAGAATGATTGGGCTAAAGGAGATATAGGACGTTTTACTCTAAATGTACTACAGTCTAAAAAGTTTGAGATCTACTTATTTAATAGATGAAAAGACAGGTCTAGGGGGATGAACTGACTAATCAATATTAGCAATGGCACTCGGACAATTCAGGTCTCCAGATTCCCTCTCTGCTACCAAATCATATTGACTCCAGCTATACCCCAGAACACAGATCCTGTCCCAGAGCAGAAGCCTCCTAAATGTGTGCTTAGTCCCTTGTTTTAGCTACTATTAGGTTGGACAATATAAAACTATAGATTTGTTAGGTCAAAACCTGTCAAATATTGGCATTTTCATATTGTTCAACCTAAATAGTTTATTTTAACATCTCCTGCCTGTGCCATTCTGAGATCTTGATTCCACCTGAGGAGCAGCATTGCATATTTGCTAAGACTGTAGACTTGAGTGCAACGGCCCAGGTTCAAGTCCCAGCTTTTACATTGATTGGTCGTGTGTTCCTGCGCAGATGACTTAGTTTCTCTGTCTCTCAGTGTCCTTATAGGGAAACAGAGTAATATATGTTTGCTTTTATTTTTATTATTATTCCTAGAACTCAACATACTCACCAATTAGCTAGATGGCCTGACCAAGTTAGGGCAACTTTATGCACCTGCACTGAGAGGAAATTTTCAGGCACAGAAAAACAGAGAGACAGAGATTTTAGAATCTCTTGTGGCAAGATTGGTTATTATTTGTTTGACTGGCATTTGGCTTTATAATTTCCAATGGTTTTCTCAAAGGTCCTATTTTTCTCTGCCGACGGCACTGGTTAATAAATAAAACAGGGGCTGAAACATCCTAGCAACAGAAATCAACCGTGTGTATGATTTGTTGCTCTATTTCATCTATTTTTGAAAATGTAGTTGCTCTCTAAAGTGCCTGTTTCTTCTCTAAAGCATTGCCCTGAAGAACAAGAGGAGGAAAAAATCATCTAAACTTGAAGAACAGCTTTGCTTAGCTCATGATGTACAGGGAAGACAACAATTTAAGGGTGAATCAGAGTGCAGCAAAGTGATTCCAATGCAACCTGATGCTGGCTAACTACTTCTCTGTAGATGGTGGTGTTCGGTTTACTGAGCATCTGTGCATGACAGAATTTGGGACACCGTGGGTGGTACAATTCCGAGATATCTACATAATGTGAAAAGCAAAATAATCTATCTACAAACATCACTTTATTAGGTGAAATAAATTATGTATACAAAAATATCATTTTGTAATTAAGTGATGGGTCACACTGTAGGGCCCAAACAACCACATACGCTTGGATGAAAGTAAACAAATTAGGCCTTGGAAGCTGTGACGCTTCAGAATGGGATTTAGAACAAAAGAACACACTACAGAGATGCTGGGAAAGATTCTTTATCTCCTGGGTTTTAAGTGTGGGGCTGAAATAAAGTTAATACAATTCTTATCAGATGATTTATTTATAGTATTACTTTTCACTCTATCCTCACAATTTCCTACTGAAAACAGTTGGAGACTGTTTTCTCATAAAGAAAAAGTGAATGGAGAAGAAAATCAATTAATCAGACAAAAAGATAAGAGAGTATGTTGAGAAATGAACTTCCATATTGATTGGTTCTATTTTTTAAAATTATGCTTTGGTTAACAGCATAAATTTTCTTCCTCTCTTGGATCTATACTTTTTCTCCCTTTCTCCGGGATCTAAAAGATATGTTTCTACCTAAAATGCATCTCAAATATATTCATTGGCAAGATACTTCAAAGTGCACAATCTCAGAGAACATGGATTGGAAAAGGATAGCAAATATTAAATAGAACTGTATGCTTGGTCCATAGTTAACTCTAGATAATTGTTAAATGAACGATTAATAAAGCAATGAATAGATTAATAATTAAACTTGTGATTAGGAATAAAAGATTCTTTCACTCAGTACTGCTTTGACCTTGGGATTTTAAGCCATATTTTAATCCATTTATTTAATGTTTAATAATTTATTGAGTATTCTCTTCATATTAGGCATCATTCTAGGCTTTGGGTGTACAATAGTTAACAAAGACAAAAATCCCTGCCCTCACAGAATTTATAGTCTAGTGGCTAGAGTCAGTACTCATGGGCTCCGATCTCATGACATTCATGCAATCTCAATTTAGAAGATGACTAGTTGTTTTTAATCTAGTCTTGGTTCTCTTGGTCCCTGGAGTCACAGTTTTCTGCTTGGCCATGCCACCTAAACTGTCAGAGCATCAATTTTCTCATCTATAAAAATAGAATTATCATGTCTGCTCTATCTATATTACAGGGTTGTGAAGAATGAGTAAAGCAGTATGTGAAAAGACTTGGAATACATAGTAAGCATACATACATTATGAATTGCCAGTAAATCACTCTAGTAAAGAGCAAAGGCTTTGGATGCAGTGTGCCTAGATTTGAATCCCAGTTTTTCCAGTCACTAGTGTAACTGTCTTGGGCAAGACACTTAAGCTTTCTACCTACCCCTCAGTTTCTTCATGAGAAAAGAGAATGATAATAGTACTGACCTTGGACCACCATAGCAAAATATCATAGACTGGGTAGTTTAAACAACAGTAATTTATTTTCTCACAGTTCTGGAAGCTGGTAGTTCAAGATCAGGGTGCCAACATGGTTGAGATCTGGTAAGGGCTCTCCTCCCGCCTTGCATATGACTGCCTTCTCACTGTCTTCACATGGCAGAGAAAGAGAGGGAACAAGCTCTCTGGTGTCTTTTCTTGTAAGAGCATTAATCCCATCCTGAGGGTTCCACCATTGTGACCTCATCTAAACCTAATTATCTCCTAAAGCCCCAAATACCATTACATTGGCAGTTGGGCTTCAACATGTGAATTTGGAGGGGACACAATTCAGTCCACAGCATGACCTCATAGGGTTGTTATGGGATTATGTGCATTAATCTGTTCAAAGAACTTTAAACAGTGACTGGCACTTGGTGAGTTCTCAGTAAATGTTTGTTATTATTATTTCTGTAGCCAAGTGAATAAAGAGGAAAGCCATTTAATTTAAAAAGAAGATGGTCTACTAATACTAATACTGTTTGTAAAAAATTTCTAAACACAAAATTCAGCAATTTTTAAGCTCTGGGTGTTTTATAGAAGGGCATTCTCAAACATGTCAACAGAATTGATTAAGGAATGGGTCAAGGCAACTTGGAAAGGTCTTTCTCTTTTGTCTCCTGGTTTCTCACAATCCTCCTTTGAGGATTCCAGCTGATTCATCTCTGGAAGCATTTTCCTTGTCTGGAATATACTGAATGAACTTCACCCATATTTGTTCTACTTTCTGTGTTGATGATATGGGCAGAGGAGAACAGGAGAAAATGTAAAGTTAGTACCTCAATTCCTTAACCATGGAAGGCCAGGATTATTGACAGCAGCTCTGTTCTACACCAAAACTATGCTGAAAGAATCTTCTGTTTGGAGGGGTTCCCTACAGATAAACTAGCCAACCTGCATCCGATATAATGGTCTCCTCTGAAACAATCCACTGTTTTCAAGCTTATAATTGCAGGGATCTCCCTATAATACAGGACAGTTCTGTTTTTGAACAATTCTATGGATTAAAAAAATCTTTGAGCTGCAATATCTGTCCACTGCTCCTAGTTCTATCTTTTGTATCTTAGTGTTAGACCCACAGCAGGTCCCTAAAAGGGTTAGTTGAACTCATTCCTGAGGTGTTCTTCTGGACTTAAAATTTTCCCAACTTCTCCACTTATTCTTCTAGTGACGCAGGAAAAGATTCCTACAGAATCTTTTTGTTCTTCAATTCTATGTCTGTGCCTGTTTGCTTTACTCCCTCTCCTCTCAGCTCCACATTCAGGACCCCCAGAGGGAAATAACGGAGGGAGTGAGAGGATGGCAACTAGGTAGCTTGTGAAACAGGGTTAGTGATGATGCCAATTCTCTTCCTCCTGACCCTTCTCTGAGAAAAGGAGGTTCAAATCAAGTTCAGATTCCAAAGGGTCTGTGTTTTCCAGGGGGTGTAAACATGCACCTTCACAAATTATATACTGCTGCTCTTTAACCCCAACCAGCTACCATTACAATGTTTATCCAAACCCACATTAGTGACTACTTACTGTCCACATTAATGCTGTAATTTACTTATTTAGACTGCCTGGAGACGATATGATGTGCAATACACAGCCAAGGTTTTTTTTTTTTTTTAATAGCTGTTACATTGGAAAAAAGGGCAGGCTTATCCCTAGAGGCTGTCCCTTAAAGGCACACACTAGTCACATGTGGGCCAATGGCATTATTGTTCACAGAAATGTACCTGTCTGGGACACCCAGCTGGACTGGCTGTGCTTTGATCAATGCATTAGGCAGAAAAGCTTTGAAATAATCTGAATTGGGTTCCAATTTCCTCTGCCTTGGAACAGCAGGAGATACAGTCAGATTGGGAAGCTGTGCTCTGTACAAAAAGAGATAGAATTGTAAGTCATCAGGTATTGCTAAAGTTGTCATCATCTTCCTCATTCCTCTGAAATTTGCTCTCCTCAGAGGTTCTCCATTGACCCAAATGCCTGAGCATCATATCCTAATTACCAAGTCACGTTAAGCCTACTTCCAACACACCTGTCATGTTCCCCAGCTCCCTCCAGCTGTGCTATAATGGGTCCTCATTGTCTCCTACCTGCACCAAGACAACAACCTTGCTTTATTCCTATCCATTCTCTGCTACCAGGGTGAACTTTCAACACTCAAATCCTGCTCAAAATCCTTTAAATATTAACCACTGTTGATGGCTGTGAGCTCCAAAGTGCTGGGAATGTACACACCGTTCACATGCAAGGGCAAGAATAGCAGCACTTCTATTTATATTATTATTTTCTTTTCTTAGAGATAAGAAATCAAGCCTTGCTGTATTTGATATGTGGATTTCTACTGGTGCTTCACCTGACCCTTGTGTCAGTTCTTCTCTCTTCTGTTTATGGATTGGAGGCATCTTGAGGAAAGAGAGAGGTTCACAAGCAGAAGGGCTAGGGTTTGGCCCCATTGGTGCCGATGGGCCCAGTTGAAAGGGTTTGAACTGTAGATTTTTACAGCATTTTACAAAAAGCTGGAAAGTGGCCATAAGAATCTTTTGTGCTGCATAGAGATCCACTGGTTATATTGTGTCAAAGTACTTAAAAGAGGCTTTAAACCTAATAATAAATTATGCATTTTTATTTTTCATAAACATCTATTCTGCTGATAGTTTCTGTGGATAAATTGTTACCAGAAACTTGCTACTTACATAATTAAAAACAGTATTAAGCACACTCAAGATACATAAAGAAAAATATGAATTTGAGCCTTAAATCATTCACAAAATCCATTTCAGATGGATGGTAGATCTAAATTTGAAATGTAAAACAATAAAGCTTATATAATATAATGGCTTTATGATATTATTGTAGATAAATATCTCTATAACAGGATACAAAAAGCACTAACCATAAAGTAAAAGGTTGATAAATTTGATTATATTAAAATCAGGAATTTCTGTTTCTCAAAATACATCAGAGTGAAAGGCGAGCCATAGTAACATATAACCAACAAAGAGCTGATCCAGAGTATATAAAGTACTCTTGCAATCAGTAAGGAAAAAGAAAGATAACCCAATAGAAAAATGGCTGAGAAATTTAATCAGGCAATTCACAGTAGAGGATATTCGAATAGCTCATAAATATATGAAAAGTTCAGTTTCAACCTCATTAGTCATCAGGGAAATGAAAATTAAACTAAAATGAAATTTCCTCAGAAGATGGAATACAGTTATTTTTCCCCATTACTTTTTCTAAATTACAGCTACAAACCTTGGATGTTACATATAAAACAACTGTAAGAAGAATTTGAAAGGTAGAGAGAAGGTGACAGACTGGCTAGGGGGCTCGGGGCCCACCACGGCAGAGTTCCCTGGGTTCTCAAGTGTGGTGAGGATGAAGAACTGATGTGGGAGTGTAGATTCAGTTTCACTTTGGAAAATTATTTAGCAATAGCTCCTAAAGCTAAACTAATACATGCCCTATATTCCAGCAATTTTACTCCTAAATATATACTTTGTTCCAAAGGACATAGCAGAAATATTCACAGCAGCACTGTGACTTTACAAGTCACTCTCTTTCTCTGGTTCTTCATTTCCTCTTTTGAAGGGGTTGAATTAGCTCAACTCTGGGTTCCTTCTAGCTTTAACATTATGTACTTACTTGCTGTATGGTCTTTCTGAAGCTAATGGATCAATAGTATTTATTGGGCACATACTACATTTGGAGTCTTCCCTGAATACCTTTCACCCTGGTCCATATTGCCATTTTTACAGTAAAAGTAGAATTAAAATTTTTCCATCTTGGAGATTCAAGTTTCTTCATTATCTGGCCCTAGTCAATCCTTGGACCTTTAAATTCAATTAAGTTTAACACATATTTATGCCATTGTACAACCAGAAAGTAGAAGTAAATGAAGACATATCCATCACTGCCTTAAAGTCCCATATAATTTATTGAGAAAGATAAGACATGAACACAAAGAAAAATATGACTTTGTGGGTTTCCATGACCATGAACTTAATGTTAGTCAAAAAGTCTACCTTTGGCTGCATTAATAATGACTAAAAAGAACTGGATCCAACCAACCAAGATCAACATAATTTTCTTAGGTCAGCTCACAGATAGGCCCTAAGTTTAGTTCTGTAATTAATGTTTTAAAACCAAGCTTGACTGAGAGGAGGAAGTGGTTTTATCCATCCCTGCTAATGGGACCACCTTCCATCGTCTTCTAAACTAGAAACCTCTAGGACTCTTGTCTCTCCCTTTTTCCTAACCCCTGCATCTAAGAGGTCCCCAAATCCTATCAGTTTTAACTGCAGAAATATCTCTTCAATCCAATGCTTTAATGCTTTCACTCTAGCCTAAGTCCTTATTTTATATCCTCTCCCTTTTCCCCTCACCCCCACTCCCTCTTTCCCTTCCCCTCTTTTTCTTATATTTTCGGCCTGGACAATAGAAATAGCATTCATCGTTCTCATTGCCTTTAATTTTATTCTTCTAACTCAAATCAGATCAGGTTAATTCCCACATAAAGCTCTTCATGGGCTTCTCATTGATTTTGTGATAAAGCCAATACCCTTTAGCATGGCTTGATCTTGACTTCACTTTTCTACCCCACTTCATTTCTCATTGCTTATCTTTCATGCCTTTAACCTTGAAGACATCTAAAACCCTGAAAATGCCTAGAAAATATCATGCTCCTTCAGGACTCTGGGAATTTTTTCCACACCCTTCCTCCTAGCCTTTTATTCACATCACTTATTACATCCCACTTGCTCTTCTTCTAGTGAGTGCACCTTTATGTGTGTGTTTATACATACATATATGGTGTGTGTGTGTGTGTGTGTGTGTGAGTGAGAGACAGAGAAAGAGAGAGAGAAAGAGAGAGAGAGAGAGACAAAGAATAGGGTAAGGACAGAGAATAAGAGAGTGAGTGCATATGTGTTTAGGAGGCCTAGAAGGATAGTGTGGCATGTGGTAGTGGTGGAGAAATTGGTAGGAAGTTTTGAAAATATAAACTCACTAGGAATGGTGGTGGATTCTCGATTAAAGAGCCCTTGCATTTTGCTTTGATTTTCTCTTCTCTGTCAGATACAGGAGCTGATGTTTCCTGAATACTTCTTTGCTAAGATAATAGGGTCCTGTTCTTTTATAATCAAGGGAGATCTATCCATTATACATACAATCTGAATCCAGAAACCCTAGATCTCTTATTCCAAACTTCAACCTAGTCAACTGTGCTGTAACTTGACAGTTTGAAGACCTAGTAAGCCAAAGATTGTGATTTACGTGGTGTATCTAAGAAGTAGCCTTAGATAATAAAAAAATTGTTATTTTTACTGGTTTCTCCCTGGCCAAATATCTATTTATGACTTCATAGCAGGCCCACCTCTCTAGTAAAGATGAAGTCATTAAGCTATCTCAAATTAATGATGCAAGCTCATAAAATAATCCTATTAAATCATCCTGGATTTAATAATTAATAATTTAATAACTCTATGCTCACCCAGAGACTTCTGATAACCTTTCAATTTCCCGTAAGATTTTTCTATAAGCAATATACTGCATTACCCAGATGGTCCATGCATTCCCATCTGCTCAGGAGATATATTTTTTGCTGAATTGTTTTGCACTTTTAAGTCTATAAAACAGGGGAATAGTGTTAGATGTTACATGAAAGGCAAAATGTGAGCCATTGCATAAATGGCAAGTCAGTGGAGAGGGTAGATGTCTCTAGAGCTCAATTGCCCGGTTTGAATTCTGGGTCTTCCACTTACAAGGTACATGACCTTGGGCACACTACTTTAACTTCTCCATGCTTCAGTTTCCTCAACTGTAAATCATAGATAAAAATAGCATGTACCTTATAGGGTCGTTATGGGGGTTACATGAATGAAGATAGGTTAAGTACCCAGAAAACAATGAGTGTTCAATAAAGGTTGGCCATATTTATTATGATGTACTAGGTATGTAAATTGGACTTCAGTATCTATTCCTACTTCTTTCTATGGGATTCCCTTACTACTGGAAAATGAAATATTACATTTCCTAGACTCCCTTGCAGCTAGACGTAAATGCTGAAGTAACAAAGAGGCCTTCTTCTTGTTATCTCTCTACTGTCAACCAAGATCATCCAGAATTGAGTGTTGAGAGGCAGTTATGTGGTAGTAGATAATATAACAACTGCTTTCTAATCTTTTTTTTCTTATCTCTAGATTTCAAGTATTGTGATATGTTCTTGATGTCAATCTAGCAGTAGCCTCCTAATTTCTACTCCTTCAATTTTTCAGTTATACTGCAAACACTTAATTCCTTGAATTAAATCTCTTTCTTCTTAAACTACATAGGATGATTTCTATTTCCCATATATACTCTTATTAAATCACATGGTTACCTGTGATCCTACCGATGAGTATAGGGTAGAGATCCAAACCATGTACTATGCTATAACGAATTCAACTTGCAAGGTATCACTTTTTGGCAAATAGTGAACTCATTTCCTATATTGAATATGAAAGTCAACACCACCACCCTTTGCTATCAAGAAATGACTACACTTACGCTTATATACACTCCCCCTAGACACATACCAGAGAATGATTTTACAGTATGTTCTGGACTAAGATGGTTTAATCCTGACCCAGAGATCATCTGCCTTTAGAATTCTGAAAATGCTAAGCAACCTTTTAGTCTTTGGAGTCATTACTACTTTAATTTGATACCTGAAAATACTGACACAGAAAATGCCTCATGAGTGCTTATGAGTCACCACCCCTGGGAGTCTGCGACACCTGTTTGGCACCAGGCTTTGGTATAAACAAGGGTTTCAGGAAGTATTTTTATTCTACCTACTCAGAAGCTAAAACTACTTTAAGTTAGCTGCCCAGACCTGCCCTGTAGCCAACAGATTTCATTATGAAGCAAAATGATTAATTTCCACAGCCTTTTATATTTAGGGAAAAATAATTTACTTTCCATACTTAGAATTTTAATCCAGGCTGGCTCCATGCCAGCTGTCTTCTTAGGATGCTATAAAACACACACCTGACATTAGCAATTAGCAAAAGCAACCAAAAATACTAGTCTCAGTTCCCAAACACTGGATAGTGACACCCGTGGTTTTTTCCCATGCATCTTGATCAATTCATCTACTAGTTCTGAGGTTCTTTTTATAGGATTTAAACCACACGTATATTCTCAGTGTTCATGATGCATGCTGTAAAATAAAAATCTATCCAAATGCTGTGAAAACAAATTTTGTTGGTTATGTTCTTTCCATAGCAAGAAACGGTCAAATCTTGAAAAAAAAATTTTTTAACTATGAAACACTATCCCTGAGCCAAATTTATGAAGTCACATTGGACTTACTATAGCTTTCTCCTGTTCTACCCTAATTCTTCTACCTCTGCTCTTGATTTTAAAACCTCCTGTTTCTCTCAAGATCTTACTCTCTCAATTATTCCTTTGCTATCTCAATTTTACCTTCAACTTCCCCCTCTTTCCTAGCTCCTTCCCCTCAACAATTATTTGTGCTCAAGTCCGTCCTTTCTTAAAAGTTTGTAACACTACACTCCCTTCAGTTATTACCTTTCTCTTTCAAAGTAACTCCTTACAACCTTACTTAGATTGAAATCAGATAATATATTACTAATGCCCATGAGTTCTTTTTAAGAAGATTAAGCTTCTGTTTTCATGATTATCCTGAACAACAATATAAACACATTTTAGATGAGCTAGATGCCTGCCCTAAAACCAAGCCAGTGCCATGAGATTTCCATGCCTCTTACTTTTGTTAATACTCATGCATTGATACCAAATGGTACTGCTTTAATTTACTTGAACAAGGAGAAAAGAACAGGGGTGGACATGTTCTGAAATTCAACAGTGTCTTGGGGTACTATAGTACTATACAAATTAGGACAAGTGGCAGGAGGATGGAGTCATTATATAGCACATGGAAATCAAACTTAAAGCAACCTGAAGCCAGTACCACACTTCATGTTCAGGATTGTTATTTAGTTTTAATAAAGTAACATAAGCTATTGTATTAAGTTAATATTGTGAGTTTGATTTTAATTTTGTTCTAGAATTTTTTATATTTAATTTATAAGCATATGATTTTACGGTTGTATTAGTACAGTAAGTATAGATATCTTACATCAAGTTTATGTTTACATATATTTAAGTAATATAAACAAAATTTTTTAAGCCACCCTGGGGTTTCTCAAGCATTCCTTTCCTTTCTTATTTAAAATTGACTTTATGAACACTTACACAGAACTTACTATATACCAGACATTGTTTTCAGTATTAACTTAATTCTTATAATGACCTTATTATGTAGGTATTATTATTAGGCTCACTTTGCTGAGGACGAAATTGAGGCATAGAGAGAAATTAATAACCCTCTCCCATGGTCACACAACCAGTAAGTGGTACAGCTGGGATTTAAATTCAGGCAATCTGGCTCTATAATCCCTGTCTTTAACCATATAAAATGCTGCTTCCCTTTGGATAGAGTCTGCACTTACTCTGTCGGGATTTGAAAAATGCCACCTTAGGAAATATGGTCTACTCTTGATAAATATTTCCCAGGGCTCTGCCCTTAGCTTTCTTCCCTTCTCACTTGACAGGTTCTCCCAGGACGACTGCATTGATTACTATAGTTCTAACTACCAACCATACCCTCATTATTTCCAGATCTTTAACTGTAGACTAGACTTTTATCCTGTTCTTAGGATGCATGTAATCAACTGGACATTTTCACTGCAAGTTTCAAAGGCACCTCACGTTCAACTTAAGTTGAAATAAAAAGTAAACTTTCCCTTTCCTCCACTCCACTCTTGCTCCAATAAACCTGCTTTCTCTACTGTATTATCTCTCCTTCTAATGGTCCCACTTCCTACTCAGGATGCTTACCGTTTAGTGGGGGAGAGAGACAAATAAACCAATCATTACTGTGAGTGCATGACAATCACAGGGATATGCCAAAAGGCTAAGGGGCCCAGAAGGAGATATGACTCTACCTGAAGCAGAAAGGTCAAGAAAGGCTTTACTAAGAAGGCAATGTTTAAACTGACTCAGAGCTGCTTGCATTTAGAAAAGCAACTCTCATCTTTCTCCTTATCTTTAGAATATAGTTGAAGAATACACTATTTTTATTGGTGTTAGAAAATAAAAATATATGAGAATTTTTCATTTTAGCTCCAAAACGTAATTTCTACTACTTTGTTCCCTCTCCACTTAAAAAAAAGTAGCAATTGTGTAAGCTTTCTTTTTCATTTGAAATGAAATAAATGAAACATAATGTTTTCTGTATCCTTTGAAAAGATCAGATTCGTTTATCTTTAAAACATTCTTTCATAATCTAACCTTTTATGGGAAGAATTCTATATAGATTTTGGTAAATTATATCCATTCTGACTGACTCTGAGATACCTGCAGCATGAAGTTCATTACTGGCGTTTGTGGGGTTGACCATTATAGGACACAGCACGTTGGGATTCTAGCAGCACAACATGATGAGAGAGAGCAGTGAGGATTAGCATGGAGAGCCATGGAATCAAGTCACAGATGCTAGGGAGGCACCTTTTTTGCCATTCTTCTTGAAGGTGTTCATCACGATGGTGTCTCCTTCAGAAATAATTTTGCTGCATACAACAGCTATCCATTCAAACTGCTTAAGCTAAACTGAGAATTTGTCAGGATACAGGTGTAATCTCTAATAACCTAAGGGAAAGGTGCAGAGCTTGGCTTTGAAACAGTCTAAAAACAGGAACCATAAAGTTTAGGAATAAAGGGAGTTTTTCAGTTATTGTCTCTGTCATTTGTCTCTCTCCCTGTCATATCATCTCCTCTTGTTTCTCCCTGTGTCAGTTTCATTCTTCTTTTCCTCTGCCAACCCACTTTCTTTGTACACATGGCCAGACCCAGCAGCTCCAGCTCTAGCTCTCACCCTAGCTTTATGCCATCTTTGAGTTTAAGTACCAGAAAAGAGAGATGAAAATCTTTAAGATGCAATTTCAAATCCTGGAAGGGAGTCTGATGAGTTCATTTTGGCTCACATTTAGCTGTGCACAGGGAGGTAGGATCATTTCATAGAAATATGCATGTAGGGACCTACAGTGGGGGAAACTGGCAGACACCTTCAAATAGTCTACTACAGGTGTGTCTTGTAAATGCTAAAGTTTTGTTCCAAAGAGAGAATGGCCACAAAGCCTGACCTCATAAGATAGTGAAGGATTTTCTTTGCTTCCTAGTAAAAATGATGTTATTAATCAAAAAGACTGCCCTACTTATAGCCACCTGTGCTATTGAATAAACATGATTCTTTGGGATCAGATTGTCATGAACTAATTTGACCTATGTTCCCTTTCACTCCTAGGGAGGGGGAACTCTAATTTGTGCTAAGGAAAAGTCAAGGACAAAGACTGAAAGGGGTCATAAGAAAAAAAATGCTCAAGGTTGTCTTTAGTTCTTACATGAAAATATCGAGAGGAACCCCACAAGATTCTCATCTGACGCAGCTCATTGGCCCTAGGATTTAAAGCTAAAAGTCATTAAGGAATAAAGAATGTGGCTTTGTCTAGTATTTTTTATGGAAAATCCCCCTGAGAGTCTAGTCAATATTCTGTTTTTGCGGGTAATGACCATATATAAGACTATTAACAAGTATGAGCAGTATTTTCTTAACATTCTGAATACAGTGCTATCCAGTACAATTAAACAACAGAGGCTTCTGGTTAATCAAATATTCAGATTCATAAGAATGATCAAATTTATAACAGAATAATAAATCTTTTTGATTAGATGATTATATAGTTCAGTTACTTTTAAACTCTGTTCTGAGGTGCCGTAGATACAATTGAGAGAGGCTCTATTCCTTATCATACCCTACCATCATCTCTACTTTCATCTGTTCTACAAATAGGGCTTTCAAATAATATTTCATTTGAACAAATGATTCCCTGGCATTATATATATGATATATACATGTGTGTGTGTATATATATAAAAACTGCTGATTTACTTCAGTCTTCTCAGGAAAAAACTGGTAGTCCTATAAAAGTTAAATTTCCAACATTGATCAAAAAAAGAATAAAAAATAGAGAACATACTAAATATGATCTATTTTTTCAATAATGATTCAAAAGGTACTTTGGGACTTATTGTGCCCTGGAATTATATAGCTCTTAGCTTATAGTCCAGATACGGAGTGGACAAAGTTCATTTATTTCTTTATGCATTTAAGAAACATTTATTGACTACCCCCTATATATCAGATATTTTAATAGGCACTGGAGAGTCAAGAATGAGCAGAAGTAGATATTAATTCTCTGACCTCATTGAACTTCTATTGAGGGAGACAGAAAAAATATGTTAGCTAAATGAAATATACATTTGATAGTGATACATGTAAATGGTAAAAATATAAAGCAGAGAAGTGAGATATGAAGTGCGTATATACTGTGGAGAAAGAGAAGTTTTCACAGAGAAGCTAGTTTTTAATAAAGTTCGAAGAAATGTGGTTATGCAGATACCTTGGAAAAGAACACTTCTGGGCTAGGGAACAGCAAGGATCTGAGCTGGAAGTGTGCCTGGTGTGTTAGAGGAACACAAGGAGGCCATGAGGACCAAGCAGAGAACAGAGAGGAAGAGTAACTAGAAATAATGTCAGAGAGTTAAAGGGGGAAGGGGAGTATCATATAGGATCTTAGAGGTCAATATTAAGGACTTTGGCTTTTAGTCTGAGTGGTATAGGAGGGGTTTAGAGCAGAAGCGTGACAATCAAACTGACATTTGTGTTGGAAACAGACTGAAGGGTGAAAGGACATAATTAAGGAGACCACTGGGAGTCAATTGCAATAATTCAGGTAATGGATGGTAGTAATATGGACTAGGATAGAAAGATGAGGATGCTAAGAAATGGTCAAACCCTAGATGCAGATTTACAGTGTAGCTGAGAGAATTTGCTGATGGACCAGATGTGAAGTATGAGAAAAAAGAGATGTTAAGGATGACAATCAGTTTTTTTGGCCTGAGCAACTGGAAGAATGGAAGTGCCACTGAAGTGGGAAAGATTAAAGGAGTTTTTGGTTGCAGGGAGTAGACTATCAAGAGCTCAATTTTGGACACGTTATGGATAAGACACCTCTTAGACATTCAAGTATAGAAGTCAAATGGATAGTTGAACATAGATCTGGAGTTCTTTTTTTTTTTTCTTCTTCTGTTTTTTTCCAATATATTTATTTTCTTTCTTTTTTTTAAATTTCAGAATATTATGGGGGTACAAACATTTGGTTACATATCCCTTGCATCACCCAAGCCAGAGCTACAAGCATGCCCATCCCCCATACAGTGTACTCCGAACCCATTAGTTGTGAGTTTACCCATCCCCACCACCCACCTCCCAGCTGTCCAGCCCCTGATGAATATTACTTCCATGTGAGTACCTAAGTGTTGATCAGTTAGTACCAATTTGATGGTGAGTACATGTGATGCTTGTTTTTCCATTCTTGTGATATTTTGCTTCAAAGAATGGGCTCTAGCTCCACCCAGGATAATATAA
>RJWJ010021175.1:0-28204 GCA_004363605.1 Indri indri | reverse complement strand
GCCTGGGATGCTGGCCCTTGGGCACACAGACCCAGGCACAACTACTGCTCATGGAGGGCTTACCATGTGCCAGGTGCCTGCAGGAGCTTCACGTCGAATGCTCACAGCCACCTTTTGGGGTAGGTGTATTTGTCTCCATTTTTTAGTTTAGGAAACTGAGGCTCTCTGTGTTAAGTCATTTGCTAAGACTACACAAGTTAGTGCAGAGCCAGGACTTCAGCACAGACCACAGACGCCAGAGCTCTTAGCTGTTTCACTGTGTGACCTCCTTCAGTGACCAAGGCCACTCTGGCCCTCGGACTCCATTTATAGGGAGCCCAGGTCACTTTCCTTTGGGGTCCCCTAAGGTGGGAACGGTGTCTTTCAAGGACCCTGCTGCTTCCCAGGGTTGACTGTCCTCCACTACCTAACGCTAGGGCTGGGGGTCCTCTTTTACTTCCCAGTCTAATCAACTTTGCAGGCAGATTTGACACCGACAACAGCTCCCTTTGTGAAATCTCCATGTCTCTCTACTTTGCTTCCGGCCTGACCTGCTTCCTCTTAAGCGTCATTCCCTCAGGGTGGCAAAGTGGCCTCAGCTGTTCTTGGTTCCACACACACACATCCAGCCCTACTCAGGAGAGTGAGATGGGGTTTCAGGGGCTGCTTCTGGAAGAGCAAGGGACACTTTCCTTGAGGCACCTGGTAAACCTCACCTGCTGTTCCATGGTCCCAAGCTCAGTCATGTGGCAGTCCTTGAACTGCAGAACTTGGCAGTCTCCACGATGGGTCAGTGCCCAGGGCCCCTGCCTAAGGTCAGGCCCCCTGAGCTGCACTTCTCTCCTTGGGGGTCAGCCTCAGAGTTGAGCCAGTTAAAACTCTTAAGTTCTCATGGCCCCCGCCAAGCAGTCTCTGATCAGCTCGTGTCTTTTGACCCTCACAACCAAACCTGGGACTGGGGGGCAAGACCGTGCCCTGGAGTGAGGGGCGAGAGGGTTGGCTCCTCCAAGGCCTGAGCTACACAGGAAGCTGTTTTACAGGAACAGGCACCAGGGAGGCAGCCACACGTCCCCTGCCTATGTCTTCTGTCTGCTTGGCCTGCTCGGGTCCTAGACCCGCCGCAAACCTTCTGCATCTGTTTTGTTCTCTGCTGCGTCCCCAGGACCAGGCACATGGTAGGTGCTCAAGAATGAATGTTTGGTTGTCCCACCTCTAATTCGAGCATGAAGGAAACAACTCATTATCTTCTCCCCTCCGTTTCGCCAGCCCTATGAGGAGTTTTGCTATCCCTCGGCTTGCTGGGTAGAAATGTTTAGCTTTTCTCTTCCCTCTGTGGATCAGTGTTTACTCACTGTATGACTGCCCTCAAACACATTGATTCTGCAAGGCCTTGCTTGGTCCGCGCTCTCCGCCCTCCCTCAGCGCGCATGTGCACAGATGTGGACAATCACATGGTGTGTATGCGGCTGGAAAATGCTTTCGTTTTTGCATTAATCAAGGATTTTTTTCCTCTCCAAGCTTTCCTTCCCCTGCACCACCCCTGGCACCAGAAGCCAGGCCTTTCTGACTCTATTGCTTCTGGGGAGGGAGGTGACAAGGCACAGAAGGAAACTGAGGTGGCTCCTGAGGGGCAGGAGAAGAGGCCCAGCCAGGGACTGCTTGGCAAGTGCCACGTGAACTTACAGTTTTGACTCTGCTCAACTGTGTGACAAACCATAAAGAAATATTCCTTAATTCCAATGACGAAAGCCTCTAGGAAAGTGGCACAGCTAAGTGGGCCTGACCCCAGGCGACGGTCCTGGGCACGGACCTGCTAGGGGGCTGGGGATTTCCCACACGCTTCCGTTCTCATTTCCTGAGCAATGTCAGCAGAAGCACTCTGGGTTTGTTTCACTTATTTTTTTGTTTGTTTTTTTTTGTTTTTGGAGACAGGGTCTTGCTCTGTCACCCAGGCTAGAGTGCAGCGGCACAATCATAGCTCACTGTAACCTCAAACTCCTGGGCTCAAGTGATCCTCCCACCTCAGCCTCCCAAATAGCTGGGGCTACAGGTGTGTGCACCATGATGCCCGGCTAATTTTTTAAATCTTTTGTAGAGACAGGGTCTTGCTGTGTTGCCCAGGCTGGTCTCGAACTGCTGGCCTCAAGTGATCCTCCCACCTGGGCTTCCCAAAGTGCTGGGATTATAGGTGTGAGCCACTGCACCCAGCCCATGCTGGTTTTAGATGCAGAATCTAAAATTCAACTTCACCCTGTATGAGTGGTGTGATCTTGCTTTAGTTACCTATTTAATCCCCTTCCGTCTCAGTCCCCTCCTCTGTAGCCAGCAGCCAACACCAGCCATGAGGTAGGGTTCCCATTGGGATTCGACGTGATTGTGCACTCGCAGCCCTTTGTCCCATGCTGGGCACAGATGAGGTGCTTCTAACAGTAGTTTTCATCTCTTTCCCTCCCCTTCTTAGAGGAGCTGGGGGAGAGACGAAATTCTGAAAGCAGCTGGATCTTTCATCCTGCCTCGAAGGGATGGAGCATGTGACATTTGCCCCCTGACTAGGGGCAAAATTTGCCAGGTGTGCAGCTGCTTAAGGGACATGAAAAGCCCTCACTCTCCTCTGGGTCATGGAGGGGCAGGATCTTGTTTGAGAAGTGGCGTATCGTGTTCGGAAGACATGATACACTGCATCAATATTTGATGAGGCTTGGGGTGCAGTGTGGTTGGCTGATCTACTCTGCTGTGTGAGACAACAGGCTGTCCTGTGCCCGGCATGGCCACCCAAAGACTGATGTCCTCAGGAAAGGAGCACACGCTGTCCTCTAGGGAAGACGACAGGGCTGATCTGGCTCCAATTCGGCCATTGTCTGTTTCCTGCTCTCCTGCTGGAGAGGACAATAACAGTGATGCCCACCAATCACTCACTGCTCATTCTGGGCCACCACTGAACACCTAACAACCTTTCCTAGGTCCATCCTCTCAGAGGCTGGGGACACAGCCAGTGAGGCCTGTCAAGGAGTGGCAAAGGGGTGGCTTAGTGGAGCATGTGGCTGGAGCTTGGGCTGGGCTGGGGGCAAGGAGAATAAGGGATGGGAAGAGAGGTCCATGAGCTGGGACTGAGCATGGGAGCTGGTGCTCTCTGTGTAGCAGAATCCAAGGAGAGTGAGAATCTACATTTGAACCTGGCCTTCTAGGTCATCGTGAATATATATTTGTCAAGATAGGCTAGTAGAACACGTTTATTTAAGTTTGTTAGCTTGATCTATAATTTTTAAAAACATTCGACCTACGTATATGGGCCTCCATTTGTACTCTTGCTGGGCCCCACAAGTGTCATGATATCTGTTCTGAGAGCACCAAGGGGCACCCTGATTAACAAAACAGAGACTCGCCCAATGAGATGACTGCGGGGGAATGGCTGAGTGTTTCTTTCTCTCTTTTCTTTCCCCAACGTCCTGTGAGTGTTCAGACACAGACAGAAGCACAGACAACAGTGCGAGCAGCGTGAACGGGCTGTAGAGGAGGCCGGAAGAATGGACCGCACTACTGTGATAACATGAGAGCCATTCTTGGAAAGAGGACAGTCTTTGGCCTCCAGATCAATTTTACATTAAAATTGAAGGAACCGTTTGAAAAGGCTTTGAAGGGTTTATTTCCTTCTAGGCTTCCATCCAGACCAACGAGGCCTATAACGAGTAGTCCTCGTACCCCAAAACAGGAGGTTTGGGGAGGGTGTGCAGTTTGCCCTACATATGGTTTCTCCCTTTCCCTTTCCCCATGGGTACGTTTCTCAGGCTCTGAAGGTAAAGGGACGGAGTCCACGGAGTGGGGTTAGGTAGTGCCTTCATTCTGCCAGAAGGAGAGTGCCTTTCTGTGGCCCAGGAAGCGGGTGGAGCAGCTTGGCCACAGCCCCCGCCCTCGTGCTGTGTGGCGACTGTGTCCTGGGAGCTGTCCACAGCACTGCCAAGGCTTATGGGAAGCTGCACCCATGAGCTATTGTGCCGCCGTCCCCGACGGCAAACCTCCCCACGAATGGCACGTTCTGCCACCTCTATTTATTGTCTGGCCCAGCATCCAGCTCCCAGAACTCCCTGGAGGATTCTCAAGCCTCAAACAATGAAGTGTCTCATGCGAGCCAAAGGAGAAGCAGGGGAGTCACCAGAGTCCACGTGGACACAACTGCACCAGTGACCTTGAACTGGCCACGGCTGCTCATTCATGTCTGACTGACGCCAGCTGGCAGTGCTCAGGGTTTTGACAAGCAAGAGGGAAGGATGTGCACTAGCAAGTGTTCTTGGGGATGGCCGAACTCAACTTAGAGGTCAGAGGGTGGAGTCCTGTGGCTGCTCGCAGAGTATCACACACTGTAGTTGTTCCCCCATAGCCTAAGCTGGAAGGCTGACCTTGAGCAAGGTGATGTGGTCGGGCAAGTTTGTGTTGGTCAAACCACCTCCATGCCTCTCCCCGCAGGACCCAAATGAGGGCCTTGCTGTCCTGGTCTCTCATCCAGCATCTGCCCATGTACCCAGCTCCCCAGGGCTGACACTGGGCCTACTTGGTGGGTCCCACCATACTACTTATCCCTGCTGTGCCCTCAAGGACTGAGGTTTACACACCCACATGTGCACATGAGTGTGCATACACACGTATTGAGCATGCTTATGCATGTACGTGCACACATACTCCTTCCTCTCTCTCTCTCTCTCTCTCACACACACACACACACACACACACACACACATACACACACACACACTTCATTGGTTAGTATTTCATTTCCCCAGAGCCAGGTTCCATTAATAGGAGGTAGGGGAGGAGTGATCCTTCCATTCCAGGTAGCATTTGTTCATTTAAACCTTGATAACTTGTTTTCTAACCTCTAGGCAAGGGGTGTGCTGGCCCAAATGGCAGGCCACTCATAAGAACTAGAGGGAAACACCCTCCTCTTGGGCAGGCATGGGCCTTGGTGGGTGGAGTTTGGGTTGGATTCCGGGCCCTATTTGCCCCTTGCCTGGACTCCTTGTGCTCTGAGCTATCTCATCACTGAACATCTCTGGAGGAGTGATTCTAATGGGAGGGACCGTAGGCTAGGGAGGAGGGAAAGTTTTGGGGGCAGACGAAGCCTTGTAGTTGCCCACAAAGTATCTCACGTAGGTGTCTGTCTATGCTATGTGCTTTGAGAGCTGGTGCTGCGAGCTGGACTATACCTCATGGACTCAGCAGGACTAATTACTAGAAGCCCCCATGAAGTATCCAACACACCCAGGGGCATGATGCCCAGTGTGGTCCTTCACAGTGGGCCATATTTTCAAAAACATGACCTTACTTGATCATAGGCTCATGTTTGATCAATCAAGTTGACCTGTGACAACTTTGGGAAGTAGGCAAGGTAAGAATATTATACCCATTTTACAGATGAAAAAACTGAGGCTCAGATGAAGTGATATGCACACAGTCACACAGCCTGTAAATGGTAGAGGTGGAACTGTGATCCTCCAGTTTCACTGGTTCAGCAGCTATGCCACATTGTGTCTTTCCAGACAGATGCACAAAGTCCAGCTTTAAACTTAATTTTCTAGAATGTACAAATCTTTAAGAAATACTTTGTGCCTCCAAACTATGGACCATTTGCCCCACACATTCTCCCATATCCTATTGCCATTTTGACTGGATCCCCTAGCAGTATTACACATCTATTTGGTACTTGATGTCTAAGAGAGGCCTTTGCTTCTCCAGCAGTCTTGGAGGTGGTGGTGTAGGTGTTCTGTCTGTTACAGATGAGCAAAGGAAGACCCACAGCTCACATGCCTGGTTAGGACCAGCATCCAGGGCCTCCCATTCTCAAGTTCAACGAGATTTCAGCTTTATCATGCTGCCTTTCCCTAGAGGGCTTAGGAAACATAAGCAACTGCCTACAGGAAATATGCTTCACCTTCCTCCACAGACACGGAGTTCCAGAGAACCAGACTCCATGGAAACGGAAAGGGGAGGGTGTGTTCATGGCATTTCTTCGAGGCCCACTCCAGTTCTCATTAGAAGCGGATGAGCCACTCGCTGCATATTTTCATGGTGGAACAATCCTAATCCTTATTACCTCCAAAGCAAACCAGAATAATTGGATCACAGAACGTCAGAAAAGAGAGAGAACCACAGTCTTCTTTCCAGTTGAATACCCTCATTTTACAGATGAGCAAATAGTTTGAGGCTAAGATAGAGACAGGTTAAATGACTGACTCAAGGTCACCCACCTAGTCATGGGCAGAGGGAACATCCTACAGTTTCATGCTAAAGTCTGTGGCTTGGTTTCTGCCTTTATGTCTTCACAATCTGGAGACTAGGGTCTGAGAAAACTGAATGGCTGTTGTCATTTCAGTCCTCTGCTCTACTCCGAAGGAGCCCCAGGAGGGTGACTGGGGAAAGAATGTGGAATAGAAGGTTACCATCATATTGGCTGCTCTTGACCTGAAATCTGGGTTCTGTTGGTTGCCCCAGAATCCCAATAACCTGGAAAAAAAAATCTCTACTTCTGCATTGACTTTGAAGGCTCTCTGAGTCCTAGACCTTGCTCCACCCCCTGCAGATTCCTTCTCTTCTCGGAGAACAGTTGCTCCCTCAACACACATTTGCTGAGTGCCTATTTCATGCCAGGCCCTGTGCTAGGCCAGGAGATACTCAGTAAGCAAGACAGACATGGTTCTGGTCCTCAGTCTAGCAGAGGCAGGAAGTCCACTTCAAATGATTAATCCTGGCATTAATTAATTGTACGATTAATCCTAAGCATGCCCCAGAATCAGCACTCATGACTTGGGCTGCTAGATGTCCCCACCCACCTGTTCTGAATCCTGGGTGGCATTTCCCAGCCTCTGTGTCTGAAAACCATTCCCTGCTTATTTCCTGATGCTCACCCCAGATTTGGACCCCAAATCTTCATTTATGGTTATCTACAAGAATGACCACACCCCTGTGCTCTCCTGCCTGGCATGGGCACCTGCACTTACCACTGTGCAGGCACTGGGGATAGGAAGCTGAACAAGCCAGACGTCACCCCTGCTTTCAGGAACGGATGCTGGCTCCTGGCCTCGGCTCTCTGGCCAGGGCTAGGCAATGTTTCCCCTGCTCACTGGGACCTGCTGGGCATTAGCTTTGGCTGTCTTACTCAGCTTCTAAGTCTTATACTTTGCTTTGGTCTCATGTCAGTCTCTGCCCTTGGCTTTGACATTTGGGTTCATGGCAACATCCCCGATGAACTGGCCCCAGACTTCAGCCCCGGGCCTGGCAACTTCCTGCCACTATGCCCACCTGTTGGGTCGACCTCCTAGCTCTGCTTTGTCCTGGCCGGCTTCAGCTGAGGCAGCCCGTGGCCTGGAGCTGACCCATCATCATAACAAGCCTTTGATAAATATTTATGAAGTTGAATCAACTCAGGAGTGGTTCAGAAATTCCAGGAGCCTCTAAAAGAATCCAAAAGAGTTGGTCGTAGTCTAATGGTATGTTCCAAGTTGGAAACATCTCTCTTTCATTCTTGTGCCTCTCTGTGCTCCAGAAGTTTAAAAGAAAGCATAGAGTCTCATGGTGGGTGAGTTGGGGGTAGGGGGAGTGCGGCCAGGACTTGTATACCCAGGAATGATTGGCAGCCTTGAGCCCAGCCCTTTGGGAGGCCTGGACACCTGGCCATTGGCAGTGCTGGAAACAAGTGTTGCCTGGTACTGGCTATTTTTACAGCCTCTGTGTCAACAGGCTCTGCCACACAGAAAGCAGAAACAGCCCACCTCTGAGGCCCTTTGTTTTCCTTGAACGCCTCTTTAGATTTTTGCATGGGCCGTGTACTCTGGGTTAGAAACCTATTGTTAGCATTCGTGAACTTTCTTCACACCCACATAAGGTAGACGCAGACAGCTCACTTGGGGCATTAAAGCTAACGCCTGTGAAGCAGATGACCGGGCCCCTGCCAAGAGGTAGCCAATGGCCATTTTTCCTGCCATCTGGCTCAATTCAGCCACCGTGTCACTCACTGGAGCACACTCTGGTCCCTGTTTAAAGTGACCTTTGAGGTGCTCCCGAGTTCTGTTTCCACCGTGGTGATCTCACCCCCAGGATGAGAGAAAGGTTTGCCCTCTGAAAGAGTGGTTGAGACTTTAAACCCTGTTAGGCGGCCTCTGAGATGGCGCTGATGACCCCACCTCCCGAGTTCACGTTCCGTGTAAGACCCTCGCCTTGAGTTGTTCACCTATTCCGAACGGATGGGATTGGGCTGTAAAAGACTGTGGCTTCTGTACTGGGCATCTGCTTGGCCTCTTCTCCCCTTCCGCTCTCTCCCTTTCTCTTTCTTGGATCGCTCTGTGGGGAGGTTGTGAGCAACTCTGTGGGGCGAACCGCATGGTGCAAGAGGAGCTGAGACCCTCAGCTCAACAGCCCGTGAGGAACTGGCACCTGCCAGCGTCCCAGCGAGCAAGCTTGGAAGTGGACCCTTCAGCCCCGGTGAAGACTTGAGACGACTGCAGCCCCGGCCGGCCAAGAGCTTGACCGTGGCACTACGAGAAACCGTGAGCCAGAGTCACTGAGCGAAGCTGCTCCTGGATTCCTGACCCACAGGACTGCACATAGAGGCCCTGACCCCGATCCCACACACATTCTCCTTCCAGCGTCATTGGAGATTTGCTGTTTTGCAAGCCTGATGACCTTTCCTTGGCTCCCCCTCTTTTGATCTCTTGGCTTCACTTGACGCTGTGACTACACCCTCATCCTTATAGTCGTTATGTGGAGTTGCAGGAGACAGGACTGGTTTATTGCTAAAGAGAATGAGTAGCTATTACAACCACCCGAAACCCCGCACAGCTAAGCCAGGCCTTCATGGTAACCCACCCCAGAAGGTGCCTGGGGTCTTTCTGGCATGGTTCTCGTGGTCACTTCTGGTTCCAACTTCCGTTCCTCAATGAGCTCCTGTTCTCTGCACTTGCCTGGGGCCTCTCCCTTTATTGCTACCCCGGTGTGGTGCCAACACAGAATTCGTACCTGTTCCTTGCTTTTTATCCAAACCTCCCTACTTTGCTAAAGTTTGAGGAGACAGAAGGAGTGCATTTTCATAACACACTCGCACACAGTAGTCTATGCGAAGCTTCTGTTCTTAGAAGGTCTTTGGTGGCTCTGCGGAGCTGCTTGTCCCCTCTGCCCTCTCACCCTGCATGGACGCAGCTCCATTTAACTGTCTCTTTTGCCAGCCTGCCTGCTGAGAGCTGGAGCTTCCAGTCCTACCTTCCACCTCGAGGCTTCTAAACGTACCGTGCTGTGGGGAAACAGTGTCATCCCTAAGAGGACTTCAATTCCCACACATCGAGCTAAGGTTTTATTTATTTATTTTTTTCTCACATGCTTCACTTAGTTCTTAAAGGGACCGCAGATGTGTCATGTGTTAAATGTCACCTCCCCGAGCAAACTCAAGGTGGAGTGAGTTGTTTTAAGACAGTGAAGCTTCTTTTCTAGAATCCCTTCTCTCCAGGGCCATCTTTGAACTCCCTCTTCCTTGGCATTTTTCCTCGCGTGCTGCAAGCCCTTTTTATTCCACATTGCCGAGTTTCTATTCCAGTCCAGAAACGCACTTCTAATTTGACAGATTCTCCATTGTACTCCATGCAGACAGCCTTTTACTTTGAAAATGATGACAATGGGCTAGATGCCCGGGTTGTCCTTTATGCAGGCAGGGTCTTGTTGTACGTGACATGTTCTTTGACCAGCTTTGAAAAAATCCAATTTAGAGGGTCACCACCTGCAGTTTCAATCTTGCTCTCGGTGCTAACTTGGAGACGCCTTTGTTATCAAAATAGTTTGGCTAGAGTTTGTTGAACAATCCCCCTCTCTCTCTTTTTCTCTCTGTCTCTGGCATAGCTACTTTCTAAAAATTTACTAACCGTGTCACAAATTCTCCCCCTGCTTGGCTTTTGTGATGTAAGATCTTTCCTTCCTCTCTTTCCACCTGTCTGTCTGTCTTTGGAGTAACTTCCTCCTCCTGTCCCTCAAATGTGAGCCCCTCTGGCTCCCAGGAACCCACTTTTCTCTTTTTCCCGGGAAGCCTCATTTACTTTTAGGGTTTTAACCATTACTATTTTTTAATCTGCCAAAAATGTCCTTTATTTATTCATCTACATGCAGATAATTTTTTATCAACTTAATCATTTTTAAATGTACAGTTCAGTGGTATTAAGAACATTTAGATCGCTGTACAGCTGCCAGCACCAACCATCTCCAGAAATCTCTCATCTTGCAAACTGAAACTCTGTCCCCATTAAACACTGGCTCCCCATTCCCCCTCCCCCTCGTCTCTGGCAACCACTATTCTGTTTCTGTCTCATGAATTTGACTACTCTAGGTACCTAAGAAAAGTGGAATCGCACAGTATTTGGCCTTTTGTGACTGGTTATTTCACTTAGCATAATGTCCTCAAGGTTCATTCATCCATGATGTAGCATGTCAGCTATGACTTTCGCACGAGCAGTTCCAAAATTACATCTCCAGCTCTTACCTCTCCCTTAAGATTTGCTTCCAAACCTCCAACATCCTTTTGGGTTCTTTAACATGGAGGCTTTGCAACTGTTTCGAAGTCCAAAGATCTAAAACCAGGCTTAGCACCCTTCCCTCCAAATCAGTCATTTCTATCAACAGAAGTATGCTTCCACAGTCTCTTTAAATCTTGGGCCATTTCTATTCCTTCTTCCTTTTTCTCTCCATATCAAATTACTTCACAGTTTATAAACTGTCTGTAGACAGTTGCCTACATTGCCTGCAGAATGAAGTTCACAGTCCTCAAGCCACTCACAATCTGGCCTCGAATCAGTTAAGAGTAGACACCGTTGTGTATGTGTCAGAAAACCCAAAATAACAGCAGCTTAAAAATGACATAGAAGTTTACTTTTTCTCTGCCATTGTAACAATATTAAGATGTAAAAAAAATAAAATTTTAAAAAGTTTACTTTTTTCATATTAATGAATTCTGAAGATATTGGCACAGAATTGGTCCAGAAGCTCCAGAAAGCTGTTAGGGATCCAGACCCTCTCCAGTTCACTGTTCTGTCATCTCAAGAACATCACTATCCTCATGGTTTAAAATGCAGCTGGAGCTCCAGCCATCACATCTGAATTCCAGGCAACAGGATGGAGGAAGGGGTAAGAAATGGCACATGGACAATTGCTGTTTAAGGAAGTTTTCTAGAAGTAGCCCCACACCACTCCCAATTGCATCTCCTTGGCCAGAACTTAGTCACATGGTCACGTTCAGCTGCTAGGGAGGTTAGGAAATCTAGTCTCTGTTCTAGGTGGAGCTATATCAAACCACAAATTGGGAGCTTAGTTACTAAGGAAGATGGAGGATAGACACTGGGTAGGAACTAGGCCTTCCCTCCGCTTGGGAGTGCCCCCTGCACACCCTGCTGTCAACATGTCCCACTGCAATGGGATTATTTGGCACTTGCTGTCGCTCCCGCTAGGCTGACGGCTCTTTGGGACCAAGAGTCTTGTCTGCTGTGGTTTTGGACTGCGGTGTTTGGTGCTGTGCCTGGCGAGGACGGGGCTCAACAAGTGTTGGATGAATAAACAGACGCCACTGGAAAAAATTAAGAGAGGAAGGAGGGGACTCGGGAAAGTGTCGCAGGATACGGGGGAGGCTGCTTTGCATAAATAATCCTGTCCTAGAAAAGAATAACACTAATACTAACAAAAATAAATAATGTCACACGGCATCATCGTGCCATTTCTGATAACTTATTAAATTTGACAGGGCAGATTTTTTTTCTTTGACAGAAGCAGCAACAGATTGAGGGTTGTTGAGAGGCCCCTTGAGGTCACGTATCCAGTTAGTGACGGGCAGGCCTGGAACCCGTGCGCCTTCACGCCAAGCCCAGGTTCTCTTCCCTGGAAAGTGGGAGGCCAGAGCGGGCTGCCCGTTTGCTGGAGCTCTCGTGCACAAAGCGCCTTATTCCTTGTTTTGTAAGCAAGAGGAGGCCTGCAGGCCTGCCTCAGGAGGAAACAGCAACTCCGGGGGAAGCCCCACAAGGAACTTCAGGGCATGGCTTCCCCAAGTGGGGCCGCCCCCGTCAGGCCCCTGCAGTCACCAGCTTTGTAACATGCAGAGGCCAAGAGCCCGGAATCTGCCGCTGCGTGGATTTCGGTAGGAAGTTTGTCTTGGGCCCATCCTACGTGGCGTGTTATTAAAGGGCCACAAAGCTCTCATTTAATTGTTGATTTTCCCCAAACTGGAACTCAAGGACAACGTTACAGGATGAACGGTGTCTTAATTGGATGAGAGAGCAGGGCTGTTTGTGTATTTCCCCATCTAGTTCCTTCTTGGGCTCATGACAGTCACGTTTTGTAGGAGGGTGAGGTGGCACCTACACCGATCCAAAGCACTGTCGGGCACGCTCTTGGTGGCGGTTCTCCTGGTGTGTTCCCAGCACCAGCAGCATCAGCACCACCTGCGAACTTGCAGAGATGCAAATCCTTCGACTCCCTCCAGACTTACTGAATTAGATGGATCCCAGCAATCTGTGTTTTAACCAGCTTTCCAGGTGATCCTGAGAAACACTGCTTTTGCAGTGCCCAGGTGAACACGGAAGAGAGTAGTAAGCAAGCGTTGGCTGCCTTCCTAGGCTGCAGTGAGGGCGGCGGCGAGGCTGGTGAGGCATGTCCCGGCCTGCCTGGGCCGCTGGCTCTGACAGCACTGAGGCATCCTTCCCCTGCACCCTGACTCCCGGGAGGAGAAGGCCCATCCCGAAGAAGGAGCCCTGGACAGCGAGGGGCAGCAGGTAGGGAAACTGGGGGCCCACTGTGACGGGGAGGCTGGCAGCTGGGACAGGTAGGCCTGGTTTGACTCGTCCGTGCTCAGCGTGCAGGCCGGGCCAGCGTAGATTCTGGTCTCTTGGCCAGCTTCCTCTTGTGTTCTTGGGTACACGCCAAAGATTCCAGCCACCCGGCTGACAGTGGATTATTGATTTCTGCCCTTTCACTGGGTAATGCCCTTCACAGCTGCCTTGTGTAAGCAAACGTGGTCAATGAGAAATTAGGGTTCTCCATATTTCGCAGTAGACTGGGCACTTCTTGCACTTTTTATTACCGGTCTTCCACCAGCTGCTCGCGGTGCTGTGTGGGCAGTGCGTCCCTCCAGGGGGTGCCCCTGGACGTGATGGCCCAGCCACCCTGCACTCGACTGGGCTTCCAGGCTTTGGTTTCACATCTCTGCCTCCTAATGCGCCATCCTTCCGGCCCCGGGAGGGTGAAGGAGATGTCGGTGTGATGTGTGGTGAGGATGCTTCAGTTAGGTGTGTTCTCCTAAAGTCAGTAAATCATTATGGAAAGTTATTGGTGAGAAATCGTAAACTGTCCCGGCGCTGTGGTTAAATCCTGTAACTCCATTTTTACTGTTGGGTAGGGAAAGTTCTCTAGTCTACGTGTCTGTTTTGCACATTTGTGTTAAATAACGCATCAATCCTCTGTTACCCCTTCGTAGTCACTGTTTCCACACCTGTGACAGGCACGGCTCAGACGGGCTGGGCTGGAAGGCCTCTTGGCAGGGGAGGTGGGCCTGAAGTTGGAAACAGGAGGCAACAGGTAGCCCTTGGGGGAAGGGGGTGACCCATTAGTGGGGTTGGACTTTGAGGGAGGCAGCCAAAAAATCGCTATGTCCACACATCAGTTTGACAAATGATGTGAGTTTTTCAGGGTCCAGCTGTGGGACACAGAAAAGGACGTTTCTTGGCATTGGTGAGAAGCAAGGGCAGGCAGGTAACCACCTGAAAGCCCATCAGCCTGGGAGCAAGACTTCGGATCAGGGACCAGCCAGATAGGCAGCAGCCCTAGGCCTGGCAAAGGAGCCACCGGGAGCTAGGCTGAGGATGGGGGATGGTGGGAAGGAGGCTGGTGGACATGGGGTGTCTGTTGCAACAGATGTGTGTCTGCAAGGGCACCTTCAGCGCCCACACCTGGCCACATACCTGCCCAGGGTTGGTTCAGGACAATGAAACGTGTCAGGGTCTGAGCCCCAATTCTGCTGCTGGGAAACAGCGTGGGGTGAATTGTCAGTCAGGTAGTTTCCAAGGATGTCATGGATTTTCCAAACTTTAATTACAAGCCTACCTTCCACATCTACAGCACTGCCCCTGACACCCCTGGGGGAAGTTTCTAGAGGTTTGTTGGCCTCATGAACACAGCAGGTTGTAGAGGAAAGCGCTTTGGAATCAGACCAGCTGGGCTCTGAATCCTGACTTTGCTATGTAAATTTGGCTCTTTAAGGGAATCTCTTCACCTTGCTAAGCTTCAGTTCCCTCATCTGTAAAATGGGATTCATCACGCCTTACAAACATTGTTTCAGTAATAAGGATGAAGGAGACGAAGCACCCATCTCATCACAGAGAAGGCTGGGAACGAACGTCAGCACCCTCGTTCTCCTCCCTGCTCCGTCTTCCCGGTCGGTGTGTGCTGCAGGGAGCCGGAGTCCCTCTCTCATACTGAAAACCCAGATGCCTTGGAGTGAACACACATCAGTCCATCCACGTTAGTTTTGTCGTAACCAGGGGCTTGGAGAGGGAGTCCAGCTATATTTTTTTCATGTGGAAAGCCAGAGGCAATTTTCTTTTTTTCCTTTTAGTAAGAGAGAATCTATGTCGGATATTCCATCCTGGAGATCAAGTTCCGTCCTCTGGGCACAGTCTGGTCACACAATATCCACAGCAATTATAGGGAAGGTTGGGATCTGAGCCTCGTCCACAGTACTGATCAAAGCGTCTAGCTCTGGTTTCACGGCGGGAGTAACCAAGCGGGGGGTGTGGGCTTAGGCAATCCGGCCTTCCCCTTGGTGCCACCAGTCTGGTGATTTATTCCCCTCTGTAGGAATACATTTCTAAAATTCCTGCCTTGCAGCCAGGACATGAATTCAGACAGCCCTATTTGCTCCGCGTTCCCCTCTGTCCCCACTGGAGTTTGAGCTGTGTTTGCTGCTGTTAGCAGAATCTGCCTGAGGAAGGGGAGGTCCCCCGTGCAACATACTCCAGTTGCAGGGCTGCCTGGCACAGCAGAGCGTCGCAGCTGCATTTAATCTTCTCCGAGCGGAGCAGCTGGAGGCCTCCCGGCGCCCCGGCGCCTGTGGGCGGATGATTGGCCCCAGCTATGTACTAGAGCTGCAGAGTGTGCAAAAGGAAGAGTCAAGGTTACAACACTAGCGGTGTCCCTGTGTGCTGTGTGTGAGGGGTGCGTGATGTGTGTATGTCATCCTGGTTTAAAAAAGAAACTTCTGAAGGCTGTTGGATCCCAGTTGTTTTTGCTACACAGTCTAGTAACTTGCACGTAGAGATTTTTGGAAGAAATGGGGAAAAGAAAATAGAATAAAGGAGGTCTCTTCAGGGTAGGACAATTCCAGAGGAGGAGAAAGAAGGGGAGGGAGGAGAAGAGGAGGAAAAGGAGAGAAGTGGGAGGGCCAGGAGGAGGAAGGCAGCTAGAAGGAGAGGCAGCCATAGCTGAGCAATTCAGCTGTACATACAGTAAGCTCCTACTGTATGCCAAGTAGTGAACTCAGCTCTGTCTGGTTCCAGCACCGGCAGCTGTAACCACTCACTGTGCTCTGCTGCTCAACAGCAAGGTGGGGTGGCTCCAGGGGAGGGGGTTGCGGAGAGTCTCCAGTGCTCTGGGCATCTCCTTCAATTCAGCCAGGAAAGCATCTGCCCCAGAAGGCTGGCTATGACCATGGCCTTGGTCTCCATTTCTTTTAAAGATGTTGCCATAAGCTCTGTGCACCTGGACTGTCAGTGTTATTCACTGCCCCATCTCCAGTGTCCAGCACAAGGTTCGGCACGAGGTAGGTGCACAGTAAATACCTGTAGAATGAACAGGAATGCACACTCAATTGACGACTGAGGAAAAAGTGCACCAGAGACCAGTGAGGGGCTTTAAGGCCAGACGCAGCACGTGTATTATAGTTCCTCAAATTTTAATGTGCATATTAATGTCCTGAAGATCTCATTAAAATCCCACATAGGCCTCACCTGAGAGGTTGTTAGAAAGGCTGAAGGCTGCTTCACCACAAAGTGGAAGATTGTAGGTTAGAACTTTACAATCTAGGTTCCAGCCTTGTTTGCAGCCTGCTGATCTCTGTGGTCCAGTGACCCAGGACCAGTGACCCAGGACGAGAAAGCAAGTGTTCCTCCTCCTCCCTCTGCTGACACCCTGGGACATCCCTGCAGCGAGGAGGTTTTCCTGCAGCCTCCACTGTGCACCCACAGTGATCGAAGCCTCCCTAAACTCCAGGGGGGGCCACTAGGACAAGGTGGGCATGTGAGGCCAGTGACCACTTTGTTAGGGGGTCTTTGCTGTCTTTAGGGATCTTCAAAGTTCAAGGCTCTTTTTCTAGTTTGGATTAATTCTGGTGATTTTGGACAGACTCACTTACTCTCCTCTGGAATCCAATTCCAGGACTGCACAACTACCAACACCTCCATCTCCACCATCTCACGACCATCAGCACCACTGGCATCGCCTCTGCCACTGCCAGCTCGCACTCGTTTAGGGCTTTGGTAGTTGTATATTCCTGCCACGTCAGCCCACAAAGCAGGCACATTGTCTCCATTTGAAAGAAATATAAGGGCCAGAGAAACTAAGTCCCAATCTGAGGTCTCACAGCTAGCAAGTGGCAGGGCTGAAACTCAGAGTTCTCTGACTCCAGAGCAAAACCATCACCTGCTGCCTCAGTGTCTCCCTGAGGGGTCCCACGTCCCTTCCAGCTCCACTCTCAACACTGGGTCTGGGGCTTGTCCTCTGGCAGGAGGGGCAGACTCCTGCTGCCCTGGGCGTGGTGCTGATCCCAGCAGAGAGGGAACTCGTGCCCCAGCCCGGGGGCCAGCCCTGGCTGGTTTGTGACCATGCTGCTGTGCCAAAGCAGCAGACTGAGTGCGTGGGTCGCTTCACTCACGCGAACTCTCCATTCGATGAGACGAAAGGAGACATGGCCAGTGATGTCACTGATACCTCATAGAGTAGGTTTGCAGAGTCAACCTTTGAAAAACATTCACTTGTGTATCTGAATAAGTAAAGCAACAGCTGCCTCACTCTGCCCTCACCCTGAGGCTGTGATGTGGGCAGAAAGACGCAAAGTCATAAAGTACTGATAATAAGCGCCTTGCATTGTTGTGGTGATGGACACTTTTAAAGAGACCATAATAGTTTATTTTATCTTAATATTCCTAATGCCTCCTTTTGAAGTAGGCAGGGACAGGTATCATTACTCTCACTGTGAATAGATGGGAACACCGAGGCTCCAAGAGGTTAAGGGACTTGCTCAAGGTCACAGGTCTAGGTCCAGCATGCAAGTGGCCTGCCTCCAATTCTGTTGACTGTACTCACTGTAGCGGTCGCCTGCCTTGGACACGCAATGTCGCCATCCGCAGAGACTCCACCCGAGCCCTGACGGATTTATGACCAGCAATTTGTCATTGCTGACTTTATTACCAAGAAAACGCGAGTCTTTAGAAAAACATCTGAAGATTAGCCAGCAAAGTGTCCGGAGAGCTGAGTTGGCATTCGAGTGAAAACAGGAGATGATCCGCCCAGGGGAAGGGCAGGAATGCTTCTGGACGGGAAGGGCATAGGTGCTGGCAACCCGAGGCTCAGCGGTCACGCCCAGGGAGAGCTGCTGCGGGGAGCAGCAGGCAGAGGTGTGCCGGCCCGCAGGCCAGGCTCAGGTCTGGAAGAGACAGTGGGGAGGAGGCAGGTCCTTTGCAAAAAATGATCGGGGACCCATGCCTGACAATAAGCAGTCTGGGCAAAAAACCCAGGAGGTATCCAGGCAAAAGGCCAAGAATGGAGCCTGCCCTTAACGGGGGGAGGTTGCATAGAGCAGAGGCTGTTTTTAGACTTCCTGTCCAAGGCAGAACTAGGTTTAAGTGTTTAGGTTGGTCTGAGTCCATGGGGAAAGGCAAGCAGGTTTAGTGGACTGTAGTGGGAAGGTAAGGAAGTTCCTGACAGGCGATTTATGTAGAGCTGTGTTTCCCAAACAGCATTCTGCAGAACGCTGCTCCGTAGGATGTGGTGGGTCAAGAAGGGTCTGTGCTTAATAAAGATGGGAAATACTGGATCAAATGAAGCCCAACAGGTTCCTTTATTACAGGATCTCTTGGCACCTTTAGTGGAAAAAAATGCAGTGTGCGTTTCCAGGTGAAAGCCATTAAAAGCAGAATTTTCCAAACTTTTTTGACCTTGGCACATGTTAACATCTGCTGGAACACAGTTTGGGAAACTCAGTCCAACTCTTCCAAGCTGGGCCAATGGCCACACTTGCAACACCTTCTGCCTTCCACACCTGTCCCCTGGCCTCTTCCCTCATCACGAGTATGCCGGAAGAAGGGGGTGGTTAGAGTTAGACACCTGAATAAAACTGCACCATAATTTTAAGATTAGCCCACACTTTCTCTAATTTGGTGTGTTTCCCTCCAGTCTTCTTTTCTATGATTTGTTAAAACTTGGTTGTTATCACAGACTGATACCTTTTAAACTAGTGTTTGATGTTTCATACACTGCAGCTGGCAACCTGTTTCAACCAATGTGCAAAACCACACTGAAATTCAGAGTAAAAGATCAACAAAGCCTGGAGGTCCTAGCCTTTCTCTGACCACCAGGATATAACCTACGTACCTTGCTCACCCAAATGAAAAGGGGGCAGAGGGCAACTAGACACTGTTGTCCCTTTGTATCAGCTATTGTCCCATGTGTGACCACACCCATCTGGGCTGGACCTGGCAGCACTCCTGAGTTTTCTGTCTGGACTCTGACCTTAACCCCTTTATATCAGAGCAATGACCGTTAAGGACCTTTCTACTGTGGTCTACTAGTAGTTCTCAAACTTGGGCATGATGGGTTCCATCCCCAGAATTTCCAGTTGAGTGGTCCAGGATGAAACCTTAGAGTTTGCATTTCTGGTAAGTTCCCATGTAATCCTAATGCTGTTGGTCCAAGGAGTACACATTAAGAAGTACTGATTTATATTTCCCAAACCTGAACCAGTTGGGAAGTTTGGTTAAAAAAAAAAAAATGGATTTCTGGGCTCGCCTCAGAGCAAATGAATCAAAACTGCCAGGGGTTGATGTCCTGGCTGCCTCCGCTGGCCTGTCTCCTGTCTCCTGTGCCACACGGAGACGCTGGGATGCAGGCCCCTCTTCTGCCCATGTTCATAGAAACCCATCACTTCCAACTGGGCTGGGAAAGTTCAGAAGAAGGACTTAGATTTTCCATTTGATTCATTTTATGAAGGTCCTTATCTGGGACTATTCTTTTTTTCCCCTCTCGTGGAAGTAAACACTAACACTTGCATAGCACTTGCAGTTTGGTCTTCAACAATAATCCTGTGGGGTGTCGTTCACCGCATTTCACATATGAAAGTACTGTGGCTCAGAAGGTTTAAGAGGTTTGTTAGTGACTCCAAGTCCCTAGAGTTTCCTATTCTCCAGTGCTTGGGGACCCAGTTCCAGGTGAGGGTAGACACCCTGACTTGGAGGATAAGCTCTGCTTCTCTCCACCTGGGGGCAGGTGTGTGGGCAAAACTAATGGCTCCACCCAACACTGGGCAGCGCTATGTGAGCCCATGGTATCAGCCTGCACCTGACTTCAGGTAACGTTTATAGAAAAACATCTTGATGAGGCTTTTATATTAGAACTTCAGACAAAGGAATTGAGACTGTGTGTGTGTGTGTGTGTCTGTGTGTGTGTGTATGTGTATGTAATTAGATGAACACACAGTTTTCATTTTCACTTATCAAATAAAACTCCATTGTATGTAGCACTCTGGGAGGCCAAGATGGGAGGATCACAGCAGAGACACTAATTCAGAGGCTTCCCCCTTCCCTCCGTCTCTACCTACTATGTGTGAGCTGCATGAGTAGACCCAAGTTCATTGCCAGGGTTGAAACTGGACAGGTCTCTGATGCACTAGCCTGTTTTCAAGTTTCACCACTTCCCCGTGAGAACAGCAGTAGAAAAACTGTCTACTCAGTTTCAGGCAAGACACAAAGCAAAGCAGTTATATGCGGTATAGTTAAGCTGTTCATGCCTGGTAATAAGTGAATTCTGAGGCTGGAAAGGGAGCAGAGGTCCTGGCTGGCAGAAGCTGGGGAAGGAATTGAAGAGGAAGTGCTGTTTGAAGTCAGATCTGGATGGCTGAAAAAGCGTTTCAGGGGATGAAGGATGTGCTCGTCTCCTATCTTCTAGAGGCCTGTCCCCAGTCCCTGAGGCACTTAGGTGGGTGACAGCGTTGCCATTGTTCCCAGCTTGGGCTTCTGCTGGCAGGTTTCTTGGGTGGGGACAGGGGAGGAGCAAGGTGAGCTCATCTCCTGGAGTGGCTGCCCTTCCAGCCCAGTGGAACCTGAACTCAATTTTAATGTGTTCCTGAGTTATTTGGGGGTGGGGATAAGGCCAGTGGGTGATAGATTAATGCAGGAAAAAACTTTAGCTGGAGAGTTTGTTGAAAACAAATTGCTGTCTGTATGCACCCCCAGAAATTCTGATTCTGGAGTGTGGCCCAGTAATCTGCCTTAATAAGCTCTCCAGGTGATTTGATGTCAGTGGAACTTGGACTGAATTTTAGCATCTCCTTGGCAACGCTGTGGAGATATCTGATCACGCCACACCTCTGCCTGTTAAGATACTGTCAGTTGCATCCTGGACTAAGGCCAGCTCTTTAGCATGGCTTTCAAGTTACTTCACCATTTCCCAGACCCAAGCACTAAGAAGAATAATAAGAGGAGACACTTTCTTGCCAAGGAAATAAAACATCCCCAGTTCTCTTAAGAAAATATGTACAATGTTAATGTGAGGTGGACGAAGCCAGTTTCATTCACTCTTGCTCCTTCCAATCAGCTGTGAATATTTCAGCATTCCCCAAACATTTCCCCAGTCACCCCCTAGCTCTGTGCCATGGCAGATGTTGTAACCTCCGCCCTGGTTGCTCATTCTCCTTCCTGTTGAAATTCCACCTTTTTTTTTTTTTTAAAGCTCAGCTCAAAGGTCCCATCACCTCTACTCTGAAGACTTCTTGGATTTCTCCTTATTCTGTCTCTTGCAGGTCCTTGAATGTACCTTTCTTATAGCATTCACTGTATTGGTTTATGTGTCAGTGTCTATGTCTAACCCAGAAGTTCTCAACTACTGCGGCCACTACCCAGGACAGATGACACCTGCTTTCCCCTCCTGCATGGGACACTCCTGTGGTCATGCCCAGTTGAGCCAGAGTCCAGAGACCGGCTTTAACTTCAGGCTGTCCTCTCATTTAGGAAAAGTACCCTGGGCTGCCAGAGTGTTGAAATGATGGCTGGCAGCTATCGCTGTGCTACTTTGAGAAACTGCTCCCTGTCCACAATACATTTCGGTGGAAAACCCATCCTTGGTCTGGCATATGTAGGATAACCCGTTAGGACGTGGGAAGAAAATAGTAAACTTGGCCAGACATGGTGGCTGACGCCTGTAATCCTAGCACTCTGGGAGGCCGAGGTGGGAGGATTGCTTGATCTCAGGAGTTTGAGACCAGACTGAGCAAGAGCAAGACCCCGTCTGTATTAAAAATAGAAAAATTAGCTGGGCTCAGTGTCGAGAGCCTATAGTCCCAGCTACTTGCTTGAGCCCAGGAG
The DNA here is from genome assembly GCA_004363605.1 of Indri indri. Lineage (NCBI taxonomy): Eukaryota > Metazoa > Chordata > Mammalia > Primates > Indriidae > Indri > Indri indri. The sequence continues at coordinate 6,590 of RJWJ010021175.1, read as the reverse complement.
TTTGAGGTTGCAGTGAGCTATGATCACACTACTGCACTCTAGCCAGGGTGATAGAGCAAGACTGTCTCAAAAAAAAAAAAGTTAATTTTCTACTTACAGGCATTTTTTTAATCTAAAAATAAGGAAGAAGTTAGCCTTCCTAACATTGTGTTGGTGAATGGACCCTGGCACTCTCTTGCCCCATGTCACACACCACATGGGCGATTTCCTGAGAATGGGCAGAGTGGACCCAGCACGGAGGGGTTGAAAGTGGCCCTTTGCTTACTTGTTCACTTCTAAGTTGCTGCGACGATTGTCCTCCAAGGTTATGGAGTTAGCAAGCAGAAAAACCAGGATTTGAGATCTGCCTGACAACAAGTCATCCCATGAATTAAAACAGTGAGGAAAATTGCAGAGCTGATAGTCCTCGGGCAGTGAAGACTCTTCAGAGCCACATTATGAGATCAAACGATGATCTAATCAGACCTGACAGGCTGACACAACATTGAAATTATCAAGAAGTCTAGATCGAATATGGATTTATGTGCACCTCTGCCTAGCGATACTAAACTCCTCCCCAAGAGCAGGTGGTACATTTGGATATAAGCTAATGACATGAAGCCACATGGATTAGCAGGACATTTAAAAACTCAGCATTCGGTCCATGCTGACAAACCACTTTTTAAAAGCAATGTTTGAAATTGTGGGGTTCTGAATTCAACACCTCACAAAATTTCACTAAACTTAATGATAACTGTTTACAGGTTCTCTTCTTTTCCTTATCTTTCTTTTTCTTCTTTTTTTTTCTTTAGGTTTCTTACTAGCAGAGGCAAAGAGCCACATTCCATAATGACTAAAATAAAATAAGGGAAATCACACAGCAACAAAAGGAATAGGTACTTGTCTGTACACACTGTTGGAAAAGGCATAGAAAACATTGCCAAGTGTTGAACAAATTACAAAGCATTGGGCAGCTGGATAAATTATAGTTAAAAAAAAAGGTCTTGGCCTGTGGTATTTGTTGGATTGTTTCAGTTAGGAAATTTACATAGAATTGCTGTGTGTATGTACCATCGAAGAAAGAGAAATGCATCAGTGAAGATATGTTGTCAACGGAAAATTACTTCTTTAATAAAAACAGTGCTTTGGAAAAATCATGGAAGCGTCCTGACTAATAAAGTTACTGCTTTGACTAGAAAAAAGATTCCTGGGTAAAAATACAAATATAGTACCATAATGAAATTCTTTTACAGTATCCATTTATTGGCAAGCTATTGCTGCAAAGCCAGAAGTGCATCATCTGTGATAGGATATCATCAATGTGGTAATTGTTGCAAAAACAAAACTTTTAAGCATGACAGAATTCTTACAATGTTTTGCAATAAAATGGGAGCCCCCATAAAAGTATTTTGGCAATGTGCTTATAAGAGCCATCAAGCTTGAAGATGAACTATGCATTTTTTGATCAACAGGAAAACTTGTTTCAAACTTGCTGAAATTTTTTGTTATGACAACTGGATGTCAGTAATATGTTACCTCACAAATATAAGCATTTTAGAAAAAATAAGCTCACTTCATAGTAAAGTAGAAGAAATAATTGCCTTTTTTTCCATTGTATAATTAAGCAATAATTGATTTATTCAATTTTCCTTTGGACATTTAGTTGCTTTTTTTTAATTACAGCATATTACGGGGGTACAAATGTTTAGGTTACATATGTCATAATTGCTTTTTAAACATAATGTACACTGTGGAGCATGAAGGTGATTTTTAAAAATGAGGGTTAGGGAGACAGTTGGTTTTTGAAAACAGATGTTTGGAAATGTTACTGTTATGTGACGTTGCAGCTGAAAATGAGCTCCAACTATAAAAACTTTCGTATCTGTGTACATTAAAAAAACCCTTGGAAGTAGACTTTTAAAACTTGCTATTAAAATTTCAAAATAAAGATCACTGGGGTTGAACCCATTTGCAAAAAAACGGAAGACCTTTCAATTAGCTCGCCCCAGCCCAAAAAAGGTTGACATCAGGGAGAAGGGTAATGTATTAGTGACAGTTCCAAAAAAAAAAAAAAAAAAAATCTTTGTATAGTTGAATGAGAATTGTGACTTAATTGACATAACCAACAAGGCACATCTTCCATTTGCAGCTGCCCATCTTTGTAAGGAATCTTTTCAGCTATGACAATCTTTGAAATCAAGTTTCGAAGTAAAACTAATGAAGCTGTAAATCAAGATTTTAAAAAGAGTGAAACATATTCAATCAAAATACTACCCCTCAAAATATTATTACTCTTTTAGCAAGAGAAAAATGCTCATTTTTTCTTTATCTTGTTCTTTAAATATTTCTATTTTTGTGATTGCTTTATATAGTACGTTAGTACAGTAATACATGTACACAGTCGGTTCTCCGTATCCATGGATTCTACATCTGTGGATTCAACCAACCTAGAATTGAAAATATTTGAAAAAAATTGCATCTGTACTGAACATGCACAGACATTTATTGTCATTTTCTGAACAGTACAGTGTAACAACTACTTATATAGCATTTACACTGTATTAGGTATTATAAGTAATCTAGAGCTGATTTAAAGTATATGGAAGGATGTGTGTAGGTTATATGTAAACACTATGCCATTTTATATCAGGGACTTGAGCATCTGTGGATTTTGGTACTCGAGGGGGATCCTGGAACCAATTCTCCATGGATATTGAGGGATGACTGTGTATAACATCTATAAATAAATATCTCTATGTTGGGGTGCATACGTTAACATTTTTTGCTGGTACATGCACACCATCAAAGTGGAGGTCCCTACAGCAGCCTGTGGACCCTTGGAGGCAGACCCGTGTCTTCCCCATTCGTGTTTCCTCGTGGCCTGTACAGAGCACATGATAAGGCTGAACTACCTTGCTGACCTGCAGACTGAAGGAATGAATATGCACGTTGGTAAAGGTGTTTTCTGGCATAGGAACAACATAAATATCAACTCAGGAAAAAAGCACTGAATAAATAAGCATTTGGCGAAGCAATCAAATAAAACATGAAGATTGGAGTCTCGTGTGAATAACACTGATAATGTCTAAAGTTATTGAGTGCTCACTGTGTGCCGGGCAGAGCTCTGGGCTTTAACCAGGGGCCTCCCCGCATTCTCACAGCAGCCCTACGAGATGCAAGTCAGGTTGGGATGTCAGTGGGGTTGGTTTCACAGGCCTCTGTGATGCCTTCTGGAAGGAGGGCTGCCCTGGGGACAGTTTGGGAAACTGCTTATGTTCACTTGTCTCCCCAGGGGATTTCAGACCCAAAGAGATCCCAATCATGTGCCCTCCTGTGTAAAATGAGTTACAAAAATAGAACTGGAAAAAAAAGTCGTAATTGAGCCTCCGTATATAATGATGTTATCATTGATCTGCTGGTCACGGGAGAGATGCTCTGAGCTGTTTTCCAGCAAGTGGAAAAAACCAAGCTGCCCTGCAGACCTCCCTTCTGGGCAGGGCATCCTGGCCTCTGCTGCAGAGCCCAGGGCACCTTCCTCTCTAGGTGATTGACACCCCTTAGTCTCCTCTCTTTTTCTGCCCACAGTCAGGGGACAGAGGTGCTGTGACAGCCGGTCACTCTGGCTTTGAAGAGTGCAGAGCACTAAATGGTCTAGGCAGGGCCAGCTTCGCAGGTGTGTGACCTGTGAGTCACACAGGGCCCATGTTCAGAAGGGCCTTGTGCTTGGTTTAATGTTTTGCTATTGCTCTCTTAAAATTCTTAATCATCTTTCAACAAAGGGCCCTGTATTTTAATTTTGCACGGGACCCTGCAAATTATGTAGCTGGTCCTGAGTCTAGGCCAGGATGGGGTAGACCCAGGGGGCCCAGGTTGGGGGACTTGCTCCAGCTGGCAGCATACCCCAGGCCCATTGCCACCTTTGAAATCAAGTCTAGAAATAAACTTAACCTCAAACCAGACTTCAAATAGTTGTATTACAAAGTCCCCCTTGGGCAGAGTAGACAAGGCAGCTGTCTCCCAGGATGATTTGGAGGGTGGGAGCCTGTCCTCTCTTTATTCCTGGACCCTGAGGTGCTCCCCAAGTTTAGGGCCCACCCAAGATGCACATGGAGGTTGCACCATCAGCCTCTTTCATTGGCCTATTGGGGCATTAGTAAAGACCTGATTTAAAATTGAATTTTAGCAATGCTAAGAAGAGAATAGTCAGAGGCATGCCCTGTGGCCACCCTGCCCACCCTGAATGTGGGTTAACACTACCCTTAACCCTACCCCCGGGTTGCTGCTGCCTCAGTTGTTCCACCCAACAGAGGGGCCTCCAGCATAAGTCCAAGCCTTTGCTAGAAATATAGGCCAATGATTTTATTCTAGGCTAAGGTTAAAAACATATGGAGAACCAGGATAGGCAATGCACTGTGGAGGGTGGGTCTGGCAGGCCTAATGGACACACTTTCGGCCCAGGATTGCAGACAGGATGGGAAGAATTACAGCTCCCATTTACCAAGCACCTGCTCTATGCCAGACCCTTTCATACATTTTCTTATTTCATCCACAAACAGCCTTTTAGGTAGGCACCATCTCGTTTTATTACAGTTGAAGAAATAGGGTCATTCCTAATGACTCAGGATTAGAAACCCTTTTTGCTCCTGTCTAATTCCGAACTCACCTGCTCTCTGGGCAGCGTGGGTTCTTCAGTCACAGAGCCTGATCGTGCTTGAGATTTTAATTGATTATGAAGAATGTAATTCAGATGACTGAAACTGTCCATATGGAATATTTAGGGGCTGCCTCCCTCTCCTCTCCTCTGTTCTCCTCACTTCCTTTTCTGTGCCTGTTCCCCCAGGCCTGCCTGAGATTGTTCTGACAGTAGCATGCTTGTTGCTCAATGATGCAGCCAGGGCGCCATAGGGTCGGTCTCTGGGCCTGTCTGGGAGGGCAGAGAGGCCCTTGGTTTGTCACAGTGCCAGCTGCCAGGACAGTGGAATGAGCTTAGTGCTGAGTCTGCTGAACATTGCACAGAGATACAGGGGTGCACAATTGAGTGGCCTTCTTTTGCTGAGCCCTGGCAAGCTGAAATGTTTTGCATATAGATACTAAACTGGTTAATGTCCTATTGGGTCATAGAACTGTAACCTTGATGGTATCTTTTTTGCCAGTTAGAAATCCACAAGTCAACATAACTTTGTAGTGTCTGAACTGTAATCAAATAGTAGTAAATAGCAAAGTCAAACACAGGTGCATCCTAGATTACTAAGTGTACTTAGATGAACTTATTAAACGACAACACTGACAGGATGAGTGGTCATTTATTTCCAAGTTTGGGATGTTTTTTTCTTAACAATACAGTCGTCCCCCCTTATCCATGGTTCCAGTTTCCATGGTTTTAGTTACTCAGGGTTAGCAGGTCAGTGGTAACTTAATGGTATGTCTCAATGTCTGTGTCATTCACCTCACTTCATCTCATCATGTAGGCATTGTATCATCAGATCTTCACAGGGAGAAGAAAGGTGAGTACAGTAAGAGACCACATTCATATATTAATAACTTTTCTTATAGTATTATAATTGTTTTATCGTTAATCTCTTACTGTGCCTAATTTACAAAGTAAACTTTATGATAGGTATGTATATAAGAAAAATCATAGTATATATAAGGTTCAGTACTATATATATAGTATATGTAGGGTCTGTGGTTTCAGGCATCTACTGGGGGGTCTTGGGACGTATCCCCTGTGAATAAGGGGGGGCATACTGTACTTTGCTTATCTTACAAGTGTGCGGTGTAGATCAAATGGCAGTGTATTAAAGTGATTTGTAAACTGTAAGGTACCAAATATATTTTAATTATTATGATTATTTTACAAAGTCCCTGAATCATATGGTATTGGAATTAATACTGATATATGAAGGAGGGAAGGAGCTAATTATTCAATACCTATTTCTTTAACTATTATTTTTATTTCATTTAATTATTCCTTTTTATTTCAGTAGATTTAGGGGATATAAGTGTGTTTTGTTACGTGGATGAATTGTATAATGCTGAAGTCAGGACTTTCGGTGTGGTATACACTGTACCTGATAGGTAGATTTTTCTCCCTTATCCCCTTCCCAACTCCCCCTGTTATTAGTTTTCAATGTCCATCACACTGCTTTGTGACTATATATATTCCTTGTTTAGCTCTCACTTTTAAGCGAGAACATGTAGTATTAGTTTTTCCATTCTTGAGATACTTCACTTAGGATAATGGTCTCCGCCCAAGTTGCCGCAAAAGACATTATTTATTCCTTTTTATGGCTGAATAGTACTCCATGGTGTGTGCGTGTATACATATATATATGTATACACCACATTTTCTTTACCTACTCATCAGTTGGTGGGCACTTAGGTCAATTCCATGTCTTTGCAATTGTGAATTGTGCTACAATAAACATTCGGGTGCAGGTGTCTTTTTTATAAAATGACTTCTTTTCCTTTGGGCAGATATCCAAGTAGTGGGATTGCTGAATCAAATAGTAGGTCCACTTTTAATTCTTTGAGCAATCACCACGCTGTTTTCCAAAGAGGTTGTACTAGTTTGCATTCCCACCAACAGTGTATAAGCATTCCCTTTTCAC